>OX104118.1:81095835-81280274 GCA_944474755.1 Limnoperna fortunei
TCACAACAATATCTCTTACCCCACGGCCTCGTTCTTGGCGAATCTCGTTTGCGAGATTCGGATTTCAAAATCGTCAATAAATGAATGATAAAATTTGGTTATTGGTACATCGATCAGCATCCAGTGGTGACGTATTCGGGTCTGATTTTATTGATCTTGAACTTTCTCGGATCACAGCTATTACTCATTACACAAGGAAGTACTGTACAGTTGTCAGTTGTATAAACTAATCTTGAACTTCTTGATATTCATGAATTTATTATTTATTTATATTTAAAATGATATTTATTGTTTTTTGCTTATTGAGCTCTTTAATCCAGAATCTCTCTCGGGCCTCCCGTTCAGAGTCTTGCCACTTGCAGTTCTGCTCGATAATTAGGATTTTTATGTGATCAAAATCCTTTGGAGTGTGGTGGGGCAGTCTGAAGTGTTGGCTTACGGGCAGAAAATGTTTCTTAGTTAGGTCACTTCTATGACCATTCAGTCGTTTGTGGAATTGCTGTTTGGACTAGCCGACATATTGTAAGCCGCAGATGGGGCACTCAAGAATGTAAATGACATTCGAGCTTTTGTAGTGTACAGTAGTGAATATTTTGTACTGTTTACCTGTGACTTTGCTGTTAAATGTGGACAATGGTTCCATATGTTTGCAACATTTGCAGCGTTTGTCACCACAAGACTGACTTCTGCCAGCGGCAGTGCCGGGCTTTGCAATCTCTGCTAGTACCAATAAGTTGCGGAGAGTGTTGGGTTGCTTAAACGCAACAAGGGGGGGGGCTGTGGAAAATTTCTGGACAACCTTGGATTTTTTCAATAGATTTCCAATATTCACGAATGGTGCTTATCGTATTTTTCAAACAAGGGTGGTAAGTTAGTACGCAGGGAACTGCATTTCTTTTTTCTTTATATCGATGTCTGCTGTGCTTTTTGGAAATTCCTTTTGATGTTATTATTTCTGTACCCCTTTCTTCTAAGGTGACCTTTTAATTTCCCTAGTTTTCTTTTAAACGAATCATTGGTGGAACAGAAGAGCTTGACTATAAGGAATGCTCTTTGTCATTTATCATTCTTGTTAAGTGATGATCAGACATTATTGCATCAAATTGTGACCAAATGAATTAAACCCCTATACAAATCAATAACAAACAGCACTATAAGATGTAATACGTCACAGAAAATTTATGAAATTTCTACTGTAAAATTATTACATGTATATGTAACATTGGGGACATTGCAGACTAGGAGTCATTACAACACCTCGGGGACATTATTGCTGACCTTGAACATATAACAGGACCATTATGTACGAAAGCCCAGAAGGCTCATTCGATATTCGAAATTCGAGATTCAAGATTCGAAACTCGAAATTCGAGATTCGAAATTCGAGATTCGAGAGTCGAGATTCGAAATTCGAGATTCGAAATTCGAAATTCAAAATTCGAGATTCGAAATTCAAAATTCGAGATTCGAAATTCGAAATTCAATATAGTTATAACCAATCAAATTGTGTGTAACATAATCGTCTACCAATCAGAATAATTCTTATATAAACGTAGCCACGTGCTATTATGTTTATTTGGTGTTTTAACAGTCGACATATTTGTCAACAAATGACTTGTTCAACATGGTTTTGTTAAAAAAATCTAATTTATAAGCTTTATTTGTTATTTTATCAAATTAATTCAGTTCACAATAACATCTTGATTTTACAAATCAAGAAACAAAAATGTAAATGTAAAACGGAATTCAACAAAACTTGGTGTGTAGGAAGTACACCATATGTAGTTTTGCATGTTACCAGAGGATATTTTGGCCATCAAATTTTGTGTGGGGGCTATCAGGGGTGGATCCAGAGGGGACCCTCCCTTTTGACGGAAAAAATTTAGTAGGATATATAGGAAATCATTGAAGCATGACCGAAGTGGCCCCCTTGGCAAGTCAGTGGCCCCCTTTTCGAAATTTTGGATCCGCCACTGGCTTATTTTGGCACTTTGAACTTAGAAATGTGCTGAAAATACCCATTATCTTGTCAGCACAAATCCTCTGAAACTACTCAGTGCTATACACAATTTTATGAAACTTGGTATGTAACTAGTAGACCATATATGTAGTTGTGCATATTATCAGGAATTATTGATTCCTAAATTTATATATGGTAGTTATGGCTCTTTTAACTTCGAAATTTTCAGTAATCCTAAATAATCATGGTTTTCGCTTTAACTCCCCTAAAACTACTCAACCAACTTTTATGTAATTTCGATATAACCAAGGAATTCTGATTGGTAGAGATTATGTCACACGCAATCTGATTGGCTAAAACTATATTGAATTTCGAATTTCGAATCTCGATTTTCGAATTTCGAATCTCGAATTTTGAATTTCGAATCTCGAATCTCGAATATATAAGAACTATTCTGATTGGTAGACGATTATGTCACACGCAATCTGATTGGTTATAACTATATTGAATTTCGAATTTCGAATCTCGAATCTCGAATTTCGAATGAGCCTTCTGGGCTTTCGTAATTATAAAAGCACCCATTTATTAATACTTTTATAATTAACAGGTTTATTTGTTAATGACACTCCTCCTTATATGTTGTGGTCAGTTTGGTCAGATATAAAAATTCATGAGATAGTTATCTTTTAAATGCAAGTGAAGTCTGGAGAAAGGGGGAGTTTGGATTTTGACTTTGTCTTTGAATGTTGACTTTTGTTTATATAGAATTTAGAATATAGATTTAGTGAATATAGAATTTTTAGTTATAAATTTTCTTGTTTAATTAGATCAGTTGTAACGGATCTAAAGTCAATGTAATATGATTGTCAGTTTTTTTTGTAAAAAAAAAGAGCGATTTAAAGATTGCAAAAACCTTTCTGATATTGTTATTTTTAAACAAAACATAAATTTTCATCGATGTATATTTTATTTTAAATTCTAACTTTAACAAAAAAAATATTTTTAGTGCTTTTATGTCTTCACTTTGTGACCGTTTTTTGACGGTATCAACTTCTGGCAATATCAGCAATAAGCAGATTATGATCATGTTATTTTGATTTTGATCACGTGACACATAATAGCTGTAGATTTCATGGCTTTTTGAGGCAAGCTGCGCTGTCCGCTGCGACATTTGCTTGGTATTATTCTGAAGTCCATAATATTTCTATACGGCTGTCACCATCTTTGTGTTTCTACGATAGTTGCGTATTGATGACCGTATTTAGTGACAACGACAATATAAGTATACTGGTGACGCCATATTTAGACATCCGCTATAAGGATACTATTAACGCCGTCAACACTGATAACGGACTCAATACTTCATAAACAATAGACATGACTTTTACAAATAACATAAGCACAAGGGGCCCTCTCGACAGAGTAGTCTAGCTCACAATTGTCTGACAATCACCGGTGTGTCGTCAATAGAGTTCTGAAATTTACTCCGTTTCAAGGCAAGATCTTTTCGAATTTAACTGTAATTTATTTTTAGAGTTCTAGGTATATAACATTCTGATATTGCGGTTTATTTAACATAGCTTTTTGATATTTTTATATGTTGTCTTGTTAATTTGCATTCTAAATTACATTACGATCTACAAAAACAAATATTTACATTACCTAAGTCTTTCATCGATATCCTAGATTTCTATTGGTTCAAACCGTTAAAGATGACGTAGAATCATTCTTTGAATTTCTCAATGAAACCGGTAACCATAAACAGCGCGAAAATGTGCTTCGGTCAACACTTTCATACGCGTATGAAACTTAAAAAGAATGCATTCAATTCTTAAATAAAACAAGGGCACTGCACATAGAAATAGAATAAACAAACTATTGCATTTCACTCGCGAACCTTATATACGGACAGTAAATGTCATAGACAGTTAGGTCAGTCTTGTAAAACCAGGCGTGAGTTCTACGAAATGTCAAGCGTTCATGTAGCGTCGTTTAGTGATTGGATCATTGAGAACAGCAATTTTAGCCATTGAAGTGGACAAATGTTAACTGAGTTAGGATTTTCGTCCCAAAGCAAATGTATCAAAATTAGGAATTAATAACTTTTTTGACAGTTATTTATAAGCTTCCCGCATTTACGATATCGGTATTCTTTGGCAACCTTAAAACTATTATCTAAGGGATATATTTGTGCTCAGCCGTGCCCACGATCTCATCTCTTTTACTCTAGACAAGAACTGGAGAAAACGCTGTTTATAATGTTCGCTCGTTTTTAACAATTTTTATGTAACTTAAAAAGAGATATACAAGGAAGAAATGATCGAACAAATGACTTATAAAATATCCTATAGTCAGTGTGACACATAATGAAATATAATTTAACATAATTCGCGTCCTTTACTAAATCTCACATAATTTATTATACTTATAAAGGTATGAAGATGGTTTCTCCTTTTTATAGTAAAATAATTTACCTTTTACTTTAATTTATGAGCACAAATTACTGAAAAAATAAGAGACGCTATTTATTAGCTTCGACGATCAACTAGTGTTCATTTAGCTTCACCCTTAAATACAGAATATAAGGCAATTGGTTTTTGGTAGTGGCTTTCTCACGGTACATATCAGGTGAGCCGTTAGGGCGAACCTGAGATATCATCGTGAGAAAGCAACTACCTAAAACCAATTGCCTTATATTTTGTTTATCGGTAATTTATAACCAAGAATAAATATATCATGAAATCCATGCAAAAGTTTGAAAAAAAAATACAGAATCAATCTGTTATTCAAAACAATTTCAAAGTTACTATGTTATCGAAGTGATCTGTGAAAAACGTATGTGATGAGTTGTAGGTTCTTGTGTAGGCCGAATTTTAATGCCATAATGATCCTATAATAGTTGTGTGATTTGTCGGATTAACCCGAAAAACCTGTCTATATATAACCGTTTTTAAAGGTTATTCGTAACTTCTTCTGTTCAATGTACAGGAATTCGGGATTTGTCAGTCACTTGCTGTTGAATGTTGATGTTTTTTGCAATTTGAAGAGTTTTCGACTAGTTAAAGCTGTGTATGATTAATTGCGGGTAGCTGCGAAAACGTAGCTCTGGTGGTCGAGAACGGAGGGCAGATAATATATTGCACGTCATTTTTGAAATCGTTAAAACAAAACATTGGACGCTAAAGGGGGTCCATAATACAAGCAGACGTATTTAAAAGCAAGTGCTATGAGGGCGAGAATGCTATATTTCTATAGGAAAATGTGTAATATTTGATGTTTTCTTTTTTATTTGTTTGTTTTCATTTGGGGGGGGGGGGGGGCGGGAGGTGGGGTGGGGTGTTAGATCGTGTTTTATTTTATCTTGCTTTGTTTATTTTTGAACATTCTGTTAGTTTCTGTGATGTAATCATTTGTAGATTCCTAAGCCATTAGTCACGCATGCCCGGTAATGAACTTCCTGATATCACGGTTAGTATGCTGAGACAATCATTATCAGTTGGCACACATCAAAGGAAAATAACGCAAATTACCCATAATTATAGGTTATTTACGTTTTTTGAAACGAGATGCGTTTTCTCGTTCATATCTCATCGAAGGGCGTCAGCCCTGAGATGAGATGACGAGAAAATGCATCGAGTTTCATAAGATATTATTTAATTCAGCCAAACTCATAAAGAATTGACAGGTGCAGCTTGAACGTTCATTACACACGAAGTTTGACAATAGCCCAATTATTATTGCTGACCTAAAGCACATTAAGTTCAGTAAACAAAGGTTCGATAATAAAAAGACGTGTTAAGATTCCTTCAGCTAATACAGGGTTGTCTCTACATAAAATAAATATCTAACAGGACGCAGTAAAATGAACCCCTTAATTTAATTGATAAAATCAGTTATATTGATTACACACTTTTCTGAAGAAGCACTTATAATATTTTGATAAAACGAATGCATTTGCCTTTGTCTCATACACGCTAGGGTATTACGCGTTCCTACAGTTGATTCGTTCTGGATGCACTGTAAAAATTCTTTGTCTGTTTGTCTTATAGCATGCATATAATGTCGCTATTTTACAAAACATAGGGTCATGCATAATTCGTGTTACTAATTGCCTGACACTTAAAGAATCACAACATATGGAAGTGCAAGTGTTAATAATATCTATCATGGCACACAAGATGTATGTAAGGTCATATGAAAAGAACTAAAGTTACAAGGAATCCTTTACCAATATTACTTTTTGTAATAAAGGGAGTAGTTTGTAAAATCTTGGTTTTTCAATTGCTTGAAAATTGACAATCTAGGTTAAATGATTGGTATGTTTTTCAGAATAATACATGTGATACACTTGACTTTCCACAGATATTGCCCGTAGTTTCGTAGATCGTCAATACGGGGAATGCTTGTTTTGAGGTAAAGATTTTGCTAATAAATAAACGCGCAAAACAAACATACAAAATTGCATAAATATGAATTATATTCTTAACATTAGTTCTTTTATTTAATTCTTTCTAAATCAACGCGTCTTGTCAGTTGTTTAACATGGCGAGTGATACAGCCACTCCAGCAAATCTACATTACACGACTTATACTTACTGAGATAATTATTATTGTTTCAGGCGGAAATTAGGATACAATCATCACCCATTATAAAATTAAAAATTTAACTACGAAGTATTCCGTGAGTCCTTTTATACCGGTTTGAACAAGTAGTTCCCGGTTTTGATATGGTCGTTTTATTGCTGATGTGGTAGTAATAGACGTACTCAAGCGAATAATTGTTTAAGACATATAAAAATTGGATATAAAGAAACTAGATGACTAGTTCGTTTTAAGCATAAGGAAGTGTTTAGATTTGTATGAGTTTAAGGAATCGTGACAGCTTCTAATCGATTATAAATCTATATAAATATACCATAACCGGGTTATTAGTTAATGCAGAGTTGTTGTAAGATGTTTATGTTTTGGACAGAAAATTTCTTATGACATTCATTTAAATTAAGGGCTATGGAAAAATTCATCTTTCTAATATTTTGTTTTCAGTTTCGTCAAATAATATCAATGGACATAGAAAACTACAATGACTGGCTACCAAAGTTTGTACAAAGGACAGATTTAAAATGTCCGCGCGATCAATGTTACACAAATATTACCGAAAATATTGACAACTGTTGCGTCTGTCGTGCCAAACCTCAGTGGGTAATATCTCAAGACACGACCATTCTAACATTGGAATACACAAGTAGATTTGGTTGGGCGAGAATTATAGGAGATATTAATAAGACTTCTAGGTTTATCCATAATAATGGCTTCCTAACGACGTTTCCACACAACTTGTGCGACTTCAAAAGTATTGTTGAAATCGATTTGCGATATAACAAAATCGCAGATATAACCGATCTTAGCTGCCTTCAATTTCTGGACACAATAGACCTGAGTTACAACGAGATTGTTGCCGTTCGGAACAGCTCTTTCGTCAACCTTCCATATCTACGTGTCGTAAGGATAACACATAATAAAGTTTCTACTCTGGAGCCGTTTTCTATTGCTAGAACTACAATGGCTTTGTTTTATGCAGATTTGTCTTACAACCATCTTACTCAACTAGACATCAGTAATATGATTCCTGAAAACAACTTTTGTAAATACGACTTTAGCTCTAACCAAATAGCTAAAATGGTGAACCTAAACAATTTTGCTTTAAACGTAAGCAAAGTATACGACGGAGGGTTTGTTAACCTGAACTCAAACAATTTTACAAAGTTTATTGATTTTGCTGATCTTGGGATTAGTGATATTAAAACTTTAGGTAAAGTAATGAATTTTTCATTTTCGTTCCTGGACACCAAATTTGACTGCGACTGTCACATGGAACCATACCTGGAACTGGCACAGGATATTTTAAAAAAAATATGGAGAGATCATTTCAATCTTACGTGTTGGAATCCACCGCAATATCGAGGATTGTCCATTCCAAAGTTTTTTAATACAACGGAAAGTCTTGATCTTTTAATCTGTAACATAACCAGTGGAGAAAAATGTCCAAACGATTGTTACTGTTTTTACCAACCGAGCAATCACAGAACAGTTGTGAACTGCACGGGAGCTGGATTAGATTCATTACCAAAGTATATGCCGGATCGTAGCAACCTCACAATCATATTAAAAGATAATAAAATTCAAAAGTTTGAAAGTCGAGATTATCTAAATTACTCGTTGGCGCTAGATTTATCAAACAATACAATACAGTCTTTGCCGTATGATGCTTTATCTTTACTTCGTGACGATGTTTTACTGGATATCAGTGATAACAAATTGAGTGATTTGCCGCGCTATTTGCAGAAGTTTAATCCATGTGTTATAAAATCAGGAAAAATGACTTTAAAATGCGGTTGCAATGATGTTTGGATTGGAGACTGGATCAGAAATAGACGCGCAGCTGAATGTAAGAATAAAACGGAAATCTTTTGCCAAACTGAGAAAGACGTGGTTTCTTCCATAGACTTAACACATGACCTTTTGTGTAAAGATAATAATTATTTATTTGTTAACATATTACTTCCGGTATTGCTTGCCGTCGTGTTGTTGAATGTTGGTGTAGTCTATACTTTTCGGTACGAATTCTATCTTTTAAGACGCAAATGGACGCGGAAACAATCATACAAAATTCGACCTGTTTTAAAGTTTGATGTGTTTGTTTCTTTTTTTGACGATGACGTAATCCTCAGAGCGTGGATATTTCACCAACTTGATCCATATTTACAACTATATGGATACAAGTCGTTCATACCATGTCGAGATAGTATGTTCGGAGAGTTAAGAGAAGAAGCTTTAGCTGAAGCTATCAATGTCTGTAAGAACTATATTGTCGTATTATGTAATTCCTACCTTTCAAAAGACAATACATGGACAAATAAAGAATGGAAATACATATGGAACAGTTTTAAGCGCAACAAAGAACGACAAATCATTATAATTAATTATGATCAGATAGATTCGACCGAAGTACAGAATGCCAAAGTCAAAGCCTTTCTTCGAATAGGGTCTGATATTGATTTTGCTGACAGGACGAACACGATTTTGCGGGATATTCGGAAAAGACTTGGTCCAATTATTTGTCATAAAACTGGATTAGAGAATGCTTTAACTAAATTTTCATTTAAATCCATTAATAACAAAAAAGAATTTTTCACAGTAGAAATATGAAAAGGAATATATATTTCCTGAGATCATTGTAAATTGTTTATACAAAAACTCAACACATCGTGTGCATTAGTAAAAGGATTGCTGGAACCCTGGAACCCTGGAATAAGAGAAATGAATCAAGTGGTATTGTAAACTAAAGTAAACATTTTGGCAGGCAAAATCGTCTCCTAGTATTAAAGCTGAAAAAACTTAATTAATTTATCAAATAAGTAAAAACATTTATTGTTTATGTATATTAAGTCGCTTATATTAGAAAGAGATCACGCAATGCCTTTATATACAATAGTTTAATTATTTATCCGATTTATGTGGACACTGTTCAATGAGAAAACTTAATATCAAACTACTGTCGTGTTTACTCGTATGGTGTCGTCGTTATGACATTTAACTTTTTTACTTGAAATTAAGATGTTACGTTTCAAATAAATGCAGAAAAATAATTTGAAGTATAGCATTATATAAGCAATGTGGCTGTTATATAGGTAAAACATAGCATTATTTTCTTTATCAGTGGCATTATCTAGGTATTCGTTCCAATTATATAATATTTTTTCATCCAGCTAATAAACTTTTAAACATGATAGGTTTTCTAATGGTCACAAAACATGATCTATGTTTCACTCGAATTGAAAAACGTACCTAAATCGTAGGCGTTTTTTCAAATCTATGCAGAATTGACGTGCATCCATGGACATGACGTCACAATGTTACAAAACAGACATTAACAGATTTCTGTTTGTTTTTGTTCCTGATCTCCTTATCCATCTGGCAGCAAAAAAAACCATATATCCCAAGAATTTGTACGTTAGGTAGAAAAGTAACACGAAAAATATTAATATGATAATCATCAATTAACACATTTGAAATTAAGTGATGTGTAACAGGATTTTCTAAATAATGTTTTTATCCATATTGTATTGGCCAAAAAAACAAAAAACATAGCCGCCAAAATGTTTTAGCGTGTCTGAATGACATGAAAGCACCACAACTTTGACAACCAGCTTTTTACAACAATTAATTATTCTCTAGTAAAATTAGTTATTTTGTCTTGAAATTGTATAATGTTTTATTTAAATGATCTTTTGTTTTATTTGTTTTCAGTTCTTAGTCATTAAAAATAGTTGAGGTTTTGAATTGTATTTATATGGTATTTTTTATGACTGACGTGAATATATTCTGGGTTGATAAATCATCGTCTTGTCGTCGGTGATTATCACTTTGCAACTAAAAGTTGTCCTATCAACCTCATCAGAATTCATTAACTGTACAAATTACACACATGGCAACCTCAACAAAAAGTGTTAGTACCTTATTACGGCGCAAGCTATCTGACGTCAGAATAAACATAGCTATAGTTTAATTTATGTTCAAACCAATATGGACATTGCTCTTTTGGGATAATGGATCTGGTTGTAACATATGCTTTTAATGCTTTCACTTTATCTTTAAATTAATAAGCTCTAACTATAAACATCATCTTGCATTGAAATTTGTAAAAGAAATACATAGTAATTAAGATAATAAATAGACTGTACACGAAATCTCTTAAAGAGATGCACGACACAATCCGCCATTTATTTAAACATTTCAAAATAGATAGAACATTTATGGTAAATTTAACTAGTGCTGACTGTGTTGGGCATGCCCAACACAAAAAGTCTCCCAAACGAACACAGATTTGAGGTCGCTTTATGCTATTCTATATATATACCAAGTTTCGTGCAAATCGGTTAACTTTTTCAAATTTTTCCAATTTTCGGTGGCGGCCATTTTGAAAATGGCGGCCATCTTGAATTTTTGTTATCCTATCCAGTCCAACTTGATTTTTTCAAAATATGTCCAAATTTCGTCGAAATCCGTCCAGTAGTTCCCGAGATAATTTTTGGGTACCCTAACGTGAAAATGCGGCCATTTTGAAAATGTTGGCCATCTTAAAATTTCCGAATAGCATGTGCACACCTTCAATAACCTATCTACCATAATACAAGTTTCGTACTAATCCGCTGAGGCGTTTCCGAGAAAAGTACTGGGACAAGTTCATGAGGTGGAGAAAGAAGAAAAACAATAATAATAAGAAACGGAGTGAAAACAGTATGTCTCCAAACTTCGTTTGGGAGACATATTAATAATTTCTTTCACAATTAAGTCTCAATTTAACCAAAAATTTAAAAATAATAATGAAAGTCTTATACTATATTATAACTTCAACATATTACTGGTTGAAATAAAAAGTTTTTGGAGGTAATTTTGACCAAAAAATACAATTATAATTTTTTAGCACTTTTTTACCTGGTTTTTCCCAATGGACAAAAATTAACTCAGAGACCCGTATTTTTCTTTCCATCACTAAAATGTATACCAATTGCTTAACATTATATCAAAAATGCAGAAAATTTCATTGGACAGAATGTTTAGTGTTTGTTTCTCTTGTCTGTATAATCAATTAGAAAATTTGAAATTTCACTTCTAAACTCCTCGAAATAAGCTCTGAAACCCTTATTTTTTATTTTGAATAATGATAACGTGTATAAAAAACTACCTATATGGCGAATTTAAAAAATTTAATTGACAAATTATTTTCACTGATCGAAAACATATTTGACATGTTTGGAGGACATGTTTTTTCAACAGTCTGTCGGTATTCCAATTGGTACTAATTATGATCATCTCTACCTAAGTCACTGTTACTGTTAATACAGCCATGTCATTCTTTAATGTGGATTCTGTTGACTTTAGCTTATATTTTGATAGAATTTTAAATATTTGCAGAATAAATATGTACGTTTGGAGTTGGCATAAACAGCCTTGTCAGAAATATCGGTTTTAAAAATTTTCATTTTGTATTTACAACGTTTTTCTAGAAAAAAGCTGTCGTTTATCAATAAATAATGCTATTTTTTGTATGGAGTCCCAAAATACTCTTATACATGTTCGGTCTTTTAAAGTTCTTAAAATTAAATAAATGTTTGGCAGCAAAGTAACGAAAGTGTTTGAAATTATCAAACCTAGCAACATAACATTTGTTTTAATATCAATTCACAAACATATAATACAGTTGGTAATGTAACATATATATAAATGTGGAGGGAACTCAATAAACAGTACTGTTAAAAATAAAAAAGTATCTGCATTTTTTGAGTTTAAATTGTCTCCTAATATAATATATCACAATTAAGTTCATTTCCAATATGAAAATATTCGTCGGCAACTGGAATAGTACCATTTTAAAGTCTCCATACAAACTGTGTACAATCTGTTTCTCGAATTTGTACAATGCAAGATTTACTATAACATTGGAATCTAAACCTCCGTTTGTGTGCACAAGACTCTCAAACATTTAGCTTAAACCAGTTGGAGACGTTCCAATGCAAGATATACCGTCAACTATGGTTGGACAACTATTTATATTGAAAATACTTTTTTAGTTACTCAAAATCTCTAATACTCATAAATTTAAAAATATGAAAACTTAGTACAAAAAGACTATACCTAACACATCCTTGTATAAATAATTAAAAACAATAAAAATTAATCGTGTTTGGTTGATTCAGCAAGAACTAAGTAAAACCGAGTATCTGTATCACAATCTTAAACAATTTTCAATGCTTTTTCTTTCACACCAAGATTATATAATTAATACATTAAACTTTGCTTCAACCAGTATTAAAGGATACTAAATAAAAGGTCATCATAAATTTTAGAATACATTTAAGGTAATGATTAATTGTTTCTGTAAATTAAAAACGCAGTTATGCAACATAAATACTTTTAAAGGCCTTTCTGTTTTATGTTTGGAAATATTTTATCCTTTTGCACATGCCACGTATTTCTAGATTAAATCATATGTTCAAAATCTTTTGAAACGCATGGTAGTGAGGCTCACAGGTTTATAACTCGTGTGAGTGTTTCGGTTATGTTTCCCCATTAAATATCGGAACAATTAGGCAATACTTCCAAGCATCAGGAATTTGTCCAAAATGTACGGCTTAACCAAACATTCTATAATATTTCTATAAAGATCTTAATAAATCTCTGCAATAAAATTAACATTTGTTGAACTTTTCCAGGAATTGTCCGATTTTTTTATTTTCTAATCCCAGTTTAAATTTCATTTGATCGTTATTTTTTCCCAAAATAACAAATATGTCTAATACTTTTATTGGTCGTTTTGTTTATTTAAGACCTATATTTTATCTTTACAGGATTTCAATTGTTCATCCGAATGCTCTCACGTCTGTTATCCTATTCGATATAATGTCCCGGTTGTAAGGTTTTGACAACAACAAATATGTCTTAAATTTAAACCATTCCGGACGTATCTGCCATAAATGTGAGTACCTTTGAAATATGTCCGAAAGTTGTGTAACGTCATCTGCCAAAGATCGAAGAAAACTCCTTTGATTTAATAACGTCTACTAAAATATATTCTCTTGTATTTGTTTTCTTAGGGCTCGACCCACTGGGCTATTCAGCGAATACACTAGTAGTTGATATGCAGAGACACTTTCGTTTGGTGGTGGTAAGGTTATAATACTATAAACCCGACAACGGACCACATTAGGGAACATATGTTCCACGACCCTTGCACGATCTTCACTGATGGTGTAGAATAGAAACAAACTAGGTTTTTTAATAGCAGATAGCAGGCAAAATTTGTTTACTCTGTTTACTTTGTTTGTTAACTTCAAACCACTTACCTGAATTTACTCGGCAAAGAATAAGTATTTTGAAAACATAATTGTTGTAATGTCAAATAGGTGTTTAAAATTCTCTACCAAAGTATTTTGTTCAACAATGTAAATTTAACATAAGTCACACCTGTTGTTTTATATATCTATATTGGCCGTGTGAAAAAAAGGACGATGACGTTAAAGTTTTATTTGTATTTGGCATATATCATGATAGATATTTACAAAGTTACATATCTTCCGAATTCTCACCCTCATAGAATAAGTTCTCATAGTGAGACACTTTACATTCACATATATATTTTCACTCGCATAAATAACAGAGCCCAAGATTTGTAAATGTGCATTATATAAAATTAATATGATAACATGATGCAAAACCTAAGAATTGAAATACGTGTGCGTGTTGTTAACACAACCATATTTAAATATTCGTCAATGTAATAAACAGCAGAATCATACCTCATGGTGAATGTTGCAAATTTGTTCACTTGTGCGCACTTATTCATACTCACTCGCAAATTAATTATAGTATTAGAATTATTGATCACTTAATGTGATATTACCTAAGAGTGAACAGGGAAAATTACTCTAAAATCACTACACAACTATACAGGATGTATTCGGAAGGATATATTAATGTAATTAAAAAATACTGAACACCAAGGACACTTAAGAGAATTGACTATTGTTATAGATCAAACATAACAGTTTATTATTTCAAAAATATATATTGCATATCTATAAATTCTTAAAATATACATTAAAAATCCCACAGAGATATAAATACATACAGTACAGAAACGCCCATACGAGTGTATACAGAATGCGTCAAACGTAAATGTCGTAGTATAATATCAGTTTACGTAGTCAGTTATAGTAAACACACAAAAGAATCATTCGGGTAAGTACTCGAGTTTAGAATAATTCATGTAACAAAAGAATGTTTACTGTGGCTGGTGCTGCTCTGGTAACGTTTAGGGTTACGAAGCAAGCAAAGCCTGGTCTTTTTATAATCGAGTTCACAGTAGGTAAACGTCCATCACTAAGGAAATCCAAATATCCTATTGTAACAACTGGGTTTGCAATTTATATATTACTTACTGTGACTGTATGACAAGTACAGTCTACATGTCTATGTCTACGATTCACCCCGGTTAATGAAGCTATATTTTTATATAGCGGATTTGGCCGAGGGGTCTAGGCGAATTGGTACCACAGTGTCACAACAGTGTGAGTGCGAATCCCGCTGAGGGAAAGCAAAAATTTGACAGTGTTAAAAATCTAATTCAAACAGTGTTGGGCTTAATTTGTAGACGTATATATAAATATTTGATATTAACCCTGTATTTCTGATGTTTCAGAAATCCGCTGGATAGATATATTATATGGTTGTCACAATACTTAGACGTTTGTATATAATTTACTTACTGTGACTGTATGACAAGTAACTTTGGCATCCTATATAATATATACAAAAATGCGGAATTAGACTCCTGTCAGATTAATACGTATTGGTTACGAAAATTCCATCGTCACACGCTAGTACACATGTACTATATGTCTATGTCTACGATTCACCCCGGTTAATGAAGCTATATTTTTATATAGCGGATTTGGCCGAGGGGTCTAGACCGCTGGACATAGTGCAGGCGAATTGGTGCCACAGTGTCACAACGGTGTGAGTTCGAATCCCGCTGAGGGAAAGCAAAAATTTGACAGTGTTAAAAATCTAATTCAAACAGTGTTGGGCTTAATTTGTAGACGTATATATAAATATTTGATATTAACCCTGTATTTCTGATGTTTCAGAAATCCGCTGGATAGATATATTATATGGTTGTCACAATACTTAGACGTTTGTATATAATTTACTTACTGTGACTGTATGACAAGTAACTTTCTCATCCTATATAATATATACAAAAATGCTGAATTAGATTACTGTCAGATTAATACGTATTGGTTACGAAAATTCCATCGTCACACGCTAGTACACATGTACTATGTCTATGTCTACGTTTCACCCCGGTTAATGAAGCTATATTTTTATATAGCGGATTTGGCCGAGGGGTCTAGACCGCTGGACACAGTGCAGGCGAATTGGTGCCACAGTGTCACAACGGTGTGAGTTCGAATCCCGCTGAGGGAAAGCAAAAATTTGACAGTGTTAAAAATCTAATTCAAACAGTGTTGGGCTTAATTTGTAGACGTATATATAAATATTTGATATTAACCCTGTATTTCTGATGTTTCAGAAATCCGCTGGATAGATATATTATATGGTTGTCACAATACTTAGACGTTTGTATATAATTTACTTACTGTGACTGTATGACAAGTAACTTTCTCATCCTATATAATATATACAAAAATGCTGAATTAGATTACTGTCAGATTAATACGTATTGGTTACGAAAATTCCATCGTCACACGCTAGTACACATGTACTATGTCTATGTCTACGATTCACCCCGGTTAATGAAGCTATATTTTTATATAGCGGATTTGGCCGAGGGGTCTAGACCGCTGGACACAGTGCAGGCGAATTGGTGCCACAGTGTCACAACGGTGTGAGTTCGAATCCCGCTGAGGGAAAGCAAAAATTTGACAGTGTTAAAAATCTAATTCAAACAGTGTTGGGCTTAATTTGTAGACGTATATATAAATATTTGATATTAACCCTGTATTTCTGATGTTTCAGAAATCCACTGGATAGATATATTATATGGTTGTCACAATACTTAGACGTTTGTATATAATTTACTTACTGTGACTGTATGACAAGTAACTTTGTCATCCTATATAATATATACAAAAATGCTGAATTAGATTACTGTCAGATTAATACGTATTGGTTACGAAAATTCCATCGTCACACGCTAGTACACATGTACTATGTCTATGTCTACGATTCACCCCGTTTAATGAAGCTATATTTTTATATAGCGGATTTGGCCGAGGGGTCTAGACCGCTGGACACAGTGCAGGCGAATTGGTGCCACAGTGTCACAACGGTGTGAGTTCGAATCCCGCTGAGGGAAAGCAAAAATTTGACAGTGTTAAAAATCTAATTCAAACAGTGTTGGGCTTAATTTGTAGACGTATATATAAATATTTGATATTAACCCTGTATTTCTGATGTTTCAGAAATCCGCTGGATAGATATATTATATGGTTGTCCCAATACTTAGACTTTTGTATATAATTTACTTACTGTGACTGTATGACAAGTAACTTTCTCATCCTATATAATATATACAAAAATGCTGAATTAGATTACTGTCAGATTAATACGTATTGGTTACGAAAATTCCATCGTCACACGCTAGTACACATGTACTATGTCTATGTCTACGATTCACCCCGGTTAATGAAGCTATATTTTTATATAGCGGATTTGGCCGAGGGGTCTAGACCGCTGGACATAGTGCAGGCGAATTGGTGCCACAGTGTCACAACGGTGTGAGTTCAAATCCCGCTGAGGGAAAGCAAAAATTTGACAGTGTTAAAAATCTAATTCAAACAATGTTGGGCTTAATTGGTAGAGGTATATATAAATATTTGATATTAACCCTGTATTTCTGATATATATATATATATATATAATTAACGCAAAAGGAACTGTAAACACATGTCAGGGTGCCTCCTTAAGAAAAACAATGAAGACGAAATTTAGCCGAACTTCCAGAGGACTATCATAATCTTAATAAATATAAACATACAATAACAGCAATGCTTGTATGATCATCATAACGGACGGCATCACAGTTATAACAGACAGATACCACGAAAATGAAAGTAGACAAATACGTAACTGATACCTGATAAATATTTACAAACCTACAGTTCAAAACACCTATACATTATAATATCATCAATCTAGGTAAAACAAACATTTATTTTAGTTTTTTAATAGTCAACATCAGGCCTTATAGGAACTCAACCTCATAAGAGTACAAAACAGGTCTGCGTGGAGAGGAACACAATTAATACCCATTGAAATGCCAACACTGTTGCAAAACATATCCTCCGAACATGACAAATATCTAACATTTGAAAGAGTTTATTTTCATTATATTTATTATTTGATTGAGAGTTGATGATGACGACGAAAGTTCTGTTATGCCAAATTATCAGGTATTTATATTGTCATTAAGATCTTTAAGCCTGGTTTTAGCTGCATATGAGGGATGGCCGTTCAGAGTGTCGAAGAATTAAGGTGTTAATTCTGCTACGTTGGGAAGGAGAATCAGCCCTTAAGATGTCTATAAGTCTTAAAATTTTTTAGTATCAACATTTCAACATATATGGTAATCCAGAGCATCAAGTGTCATTGTATTTATTATAATTGTTTAAAAATCATAATACTGATCGGTGGATCTAGCCTAACGTAAAAATGTACACATCATACGCTGGAGCTGCTGGAGTTTTGCTATCGATGAACAGGAAGTTGGCAATTTAAAGTTGAAGCTATCACGGCGTCATAGTTGATAGAATTGGTCTAAATAAAAAGCCGACCAAAGTGCATTGATGGTGCTTTTAATTTCAAGCTCTCTAGTGTAGATTTAAACAAAAAGTACAGAATTTTAGAATTGAATATATACACAAAATAACTAATATAGCAGAATATATATACGACTGAATCGTGAGCAGTCTATTGAAACAAACAGAGGGTATTTAGCGTTGACCAAAAGGTAGGTATAAGTAAATTCTATACATTTCAGGCAACACAAATTTTCGAAAAAAAAAAACAACGTCGATACCTAATATCTTCCCGTCAACACAGTTTTATAGTCGTTTGTAAAATGTCAAAAAAATTATCTTGAAAAACGTTAAAAAATGTTTTAAAAATTAAAATAATAAATAACTGAACAAAAATGATGACCAATTTGTGTTATTATTGTTTAATATTCCGACAAAGACCACACATGTTTTATTTTAAAAGTATTATTAATGTTCTGATGTGTGGGTCACAAAGTGCACACATGTTAATTTTGAAAGTCATTCTTAGTTCTAGATGTATTTGCATTTCCCATGACATATCTTATAAACCAAATATTTACATATGCCATAAAAGTCGTGTAATCTTTTTTATTGATATTTATTGCTGATTATAATATTATATATACCTTGTGAAAACCTTTAATCAAAATACAGATTTTCACAGTTGATTACTGAAAAGTTTTATTGTAACTGAAAATCCGATCATATTCTCTGTGTTTGTTTTAATTTTTGGTATTCATGTTTAAAACGACGGATTAGAAATTAACCAAATAGCTGTAGTTTAAAACAGAATAACACTCAGACACATAAAAAAAAATGAAAACTATATGTTGTATAATTTGTCTACTCCTCGATGTAAAAATTACCAGCTGTGATTACAAGCTTTGGGTTCCAGCTGCGGGTAATCCCAAAAATTTAAGCTGTCCAATAGACTGGTGCAGTGGACGTTACCCAAAGAATTTAGACGATTGTTGCGTTTGTTATGCAGTACCATCCTGGAACCTTGTTGTCGTCCTCTCTATCGAATACCACAGTCGGGATGGATCAGCGGTTGTTATTGGTGACACGAAAGCTGTGTCTAGATTGGTTCATCATAAAGAATTTCTAACAAAACTACCAAACAACATGTGCAACTTTACCAACATTATGGAAATTGATTTTAAAAGGAACAACATAACGTCAATTCAAAATCTGTCCTGTCTCGGCATGCTCGATACATTAGACCTAAGTTATAATGCTATTCACCACATTACCAATGATACTTTCACCGGAATGACCAATTTACGGGTTTTAAAGATCACACACAACGGTCTTATGTCTTTGGATCCTTTCACAATAACAGGAGAATCACTGTTTATTTTCCATGCCGATTTCTCTTTTAACAATCTCACGGAATTAGATGTAAGTAACATTATTCCTGAAAATAATTTCTGTAAGTTTGATTTTTCTTCGAATCAAATTCGTGATTTTGTTAATAGCGGTGGATTTGTACTTAGCCCCGACAAAATTTATAAAGGGGGATACGTCGAACTGATAGGAAATAACTTCACGGAATTTATCAAATTTGAAGACCTTGGTATTGGCGATATTTCAATATTAGGCAAGATTTTAGAATTCGGATTTTCAATGCCAGATGCTAAATTTACATGTAATTGTGTAATGGAACCTTTTTTGACACTTTCCTCAGAGATAATAGAAAGGATTTGGCGAGATTACTTTAATCTAACAAGCTGGAATCCGCCAGAATATAGAGGGCAGTCAATAGTGGACATTGTTAAAGAGAAAAGACTTGACATTTTGATTTGCAATTTAACAGACGGACACGAGAAGTGTCCACGGAAATGTCACTGCTTCTATCAGCCAAGTAAAAATAGAACGATAGTCGATTGCTCCTATTTAAATTTTAGTGAAATGCCAAAATATTTACCAAACAAAAACAACATTTCGTTGATTTTGCACCATAATAAAATAAGATTTCTTAGTAACTCCTCATATTTAAGAGATATTTCAGTACTAAACATCTCTAACAATATACTCAGAGACATTAATAATAGCGCTATTAAAACATTTCGACAAGAGTTAGACATAGACTTAAGAAGAAACAAACTTAAGTCAATACATCGTGAATTTCAAACATTCGACCCATGTAAAGTAAAGTTTGGTAATATAACCATACAGTGCGACTGTTACAGTCTGTGGTTTCGTGACTGGTTACGCAATAAACACGGACATCTTTGTCTAAATGTTACTAACATTATCTGCCAAACGGATCAAGGTTTGATTTCTGCTTATGAACTCACAAGAGATCACGTTTGCAAAGAGCATAACCTATTTCAAATTATGACTTCAATTTTTGGAATTTTACTTTCGATATTTATAGGGGTGGCTGGAATTCTGTACATTTTCCGTTACGAACTATATTTAATTCGACGAAAGTTGACATGCGTTCGATCCAACAAGATTTTAGATGCCCTGAAATATGATGCTTATATATCTTTCAATGACGACAATTCTCACGTTACGCACTGGGTAATTAAGATGCTCGATACGCAGTTACGTTTAGGAGGTTATCGGACCTTTATTGCCTGTCGAGATATGATTCCTGGATTGGCCAGAGAAAAGGAAACATCCTACAGAATAAGCAACAGTAAGAATTATATTGTAGTCTTATGCGAATCGTATCTGTTAAATGAGCATAATTGGACAGCAATAGAATGGAAATATATTTGGCATTATTTTCGGCAAAATATTTCTCGAAACATAATTGTGATAAATTTTGACCAATTAGAGGCTGCAATGGTACAAAATTCAAAACTTAAAGCCTTTTTAAGACTCGGACAAGAGTTGGATTTTGCAAACCAAAAGCATCGTCTAATTAAAGATATTAAATGCCGCTTAGGTCTACCTATCTTCCATAAGTTACGTGGTGACATAAATGCGAAACCTATATCCTACACACGACAGAACAAGGTTTTATTAAAGGATTACTTTTCACTTAACGTGTAATTGAAAAACTTCCAAACATAAAAAGAAACCGTAATATTATTTTTTTAAATATGCATTTGACTTAGCTTGTTATTATATTTCATGATATTTTAGCTGGTACACTGTATTAGGCTTTCCATGAAAGATTAAACTTATTGTTTACATGTGACGAGTATTGCTTTTTTCATCTTTTTGTATTTTTATTCTAACTTTACAATATTTTCTAGTATATTTATTTATGTTTTATTTGTTCTCTGTTATGTTAAAGCTCAGGAAAGCCTTACTGTGTCAGAAGAACATAACAAAACTAATTAGCAATTAAAATTAAAGTACACTTACACAATGCTTGTGGTATAGACATACAATAAACCTGATTTGATAGAAAATAACACCAAGTACAATAATTGACCCACATAGATGCCTAGCGTGCCCCCAGGTCACGGATAAGGCATGCCCTTTCGTTGGAGGTTGTCTGGTCATAGGCCATATGTGGGTAGCATGTTTGGAGAATACCACGCTCCTTGCTCGCAAAAGACCATTTTTGTTTATGGTCGATTAGGCGTAGTCTCGTTGCAGGCGCTACAAAAGGTTAAATTTTCCGGCCCTACTCATACCACATACTTTTACCATTTCCAACCAACCTTTCCTAATACGGTTAAATACACTCTTCTAAAAGAAGCTTTTCTATTTTGAGTTAAAAGCTAAATTCATGAATGGATAGAGATAGTAATTACATAATTAGGCATGGGATATGGCATCCTGCCAAGTGACTTTCAATACTACAAAAAGTCACCAGCACGTTGTTGAAAAGTTCAGCACGTGTTTTGCCTGCAAGGTGTCGTTAAACTATCTGTTACAATATAGTGTAAGTGAGGTTAGTGAAGTCAATGTCCACCCAAATTTTATTTCTCGCCTTTGATTGAGGTTTTTCCGGACTGGGTCATCTCAAGAAGTGGCAGCCTACTGAAAAGCTTAAGCATATTTCATATTGCCAAACAATCTTTCCATATTTAGTTAGGTATAAGCTGCCAAACTCCCTCTCCAAATACCAAGAAGGACCTTAGTGGCCGAGTGGTAAAGGTAGTTTGTCATATATCATACATATTGAATACGGTAAATTATAAGCTGCCAAACTCCCTCTCCAAATACCAAAAGGACGTTAGTGGCCGAGTGGTAAAGGTAGTTAGTAATTTAAAAGGGTCTAAATAAAGCTCTCAACCAGTACACTATTAAGTCTTGGGTCGACAAACATGATGATACAGCATAAATAAAAAATTATATACAAGTCTAGTACATTACGCAACGAATGACAATTATACAAATAACAGTATTCTTGTCAAATGTATAGACACAGACTGACCAACGAACGTCATTGAGTGTCAATATAAATAAATAACGTCAACAAATATTGATCTTGAATTTTCTCACTTTAAATTTTAAGTTAAGTTTGATACCATTACATCGTGGATTTTAAGTATACAGTGTGCACAGACAACACAGATATTTAATAAATAATATCCTAGTTCCACAATATTTGTAAAGTTGTACGTCTTGTGTGATAGTTTCGTCAGATATCAATTATGATGAAACAATCAAACACACACTGGTCATGTCGCCAATAACACATGCTGATATATTTTGTCTGACCTATCAATTCGGCTCAGCAGTCTTTTAATTGTGTGAGCAATGTTGACTGCATATGTCTATTTAAGAAATAATTCACGGAGGCTGTGGTTTATCATTGTTTTACCACGGGTTGACCCGTGGTAAAACAATGACCCGTGGTAAAACAATGATAAACCACAGCCTCCGTGAATTATTTCTATTCTAATAAGACAATTAAAGTACATTTATAATATTTTCGTGCGCGTGTTGCTCATAGATAAATCATTTTTTTTACCACAGTTGTGGTCTCAAAGCCTTTGAAGCACGTCATATTAGAATTGGCACTTTAAAATGTCGAATTCAATACAACTGGAAGGGAAGATTATAATTACAGTACTTGCACCCATAAATGCAACACTGACTGATTGCTGACGGATTTTGCAACGGTGGTGCATCGCTGACTGTTTGCTGACGAATACATCCGTCCAAAATTATAAATCTGCATTACCTTGGTAACTGTCAGCAATCGGTGCGAAAAACCAAGCCGTGCGCTCCAAAACCGTCATTTAATTATATGCATAAATCGGTCAGTTTATTGACGGATACATTTAACTTAATAATTTGAGGATGAAACGAATTCTGGGTCATTTTGTATATTATATATGCATTTAAAAAATAAACGCAAATATTCAAAAGAATAGTTAATACAAATATCTCCATTAAAAGTCAAATATGATTTATATTTTTTCTTTATATTATATACGGCTCGTTATAGTCACTAAATGACCGAGTGCGGAAATCAGAAGATAGATAGATAGATATAATTAAGCAAAAAGTTTCTTTAAAGCAGGACATATCTGCGGGTCGAGCCATGTAAAGTTCGATTTGAGGCACATCAGTAGCGACGAGGTAAATGTTTAATTTTCTTAATTCAATATATAGATTCTCTTTTTTTTTATTTCCGCGACTCGTGATTTGTTTTTTTTAAATTTTTGTGACCTTTTTCATGCATATTTTCTGTCGTAAATATTAAGCCGACCCACCCCCGCCCCCCAATCAGACAGATTTATTTCACATTTAGCAAAGGACGTTTTGACAGACATCATTTTTACATGCAATTAGAAGAGACAAGTTACTTAAATGTATGCCTGCATGTTTTTATTGAGTTTACAACATTTTAAAATTCAATTATAAAACTGTTAAATATAAACAATTGTTGAACTGTCAATCAAAATACATGGTTTACATGTGATAACTAGCAGATGACTAACCAATCAGCCACCGAGGCCCCAATAACGCCGGAGAGAAAAGTCGGCGAATAATGCAGTTAAGAGTACAAATATGCTACATATAGACACGTTTTATGTGTAAAAGGATCGGTTTAAACATTGTCATAACCGTCATAACAGTATAACAGAACCTTTTCAAATCTTGCTCTTAAAAAAGCGTCCTTCAATTTAAATAATAACTTATTTCATTGATTGATTGATTGATTGATTGATTGATTGATTGATTGATTGATTGATTGATTGATTGATTGATTGATTGATTGATTACTTCCAGCGAGCATCATTTCAGCTTTCTTCAGAACGAGGACACGTTTAAAAACAATCAATTAGGAAAGATAGACAAATGGCTAGCATTTTGTATATGGATAGGAGCAAAAAATATACATTTTTAGCAGACTCGTTTTGGAAATCTACAAAGATATCTCTATCGTGCAAGGAGCATGGCACTCTCTAAACACGTCACCCAATTATGGTCCGCGACCAGGCTTTTCCGTAATATGACCTGAAAACCCAACGAGAGGGCATTTCATATCCGCCCCATGAGAACGCCCTGGGCAGCACTGTTAACCATAGTAACAAATTTCAAATATTTTTAAAGAAAACATTTATACTTAATATATCATTAAATATTGAGCGACTATAACAAACATCGTAAAATAAACCACACATTATTAAAAATATAATTTTCCATGAACCTCAACTATTTATGATTTCTTTTTGAGTAAACGAAAAGGAAAGGTGCAAAACTAATCTTTGAAAAATTCCGCTAGATGTTTTAAAACATCTGTTCGTGCAATATTTACCAATGATATTTAAGTATTACAGAATGGATAACAAAGAAGCGTTTACAATATTAAAAGTTCTTTGCCTTTTTAAACTATAAATTGTTACGGCAAATATGCGAAAAGCAGAATTGATTTTCATCTTACGCTTTCTTGTCCGCATCTTTCAAGGTATCTATGTACATGCAGTTTATTCTTTATTTGAGATTTAATTCTTGTAAATTCATATGACACAGTGAAAAGAAATATATAATAGATGTTTTCGCTTTAGTCGTTAATCTTACTTAGTATTAGATCCCGGAATTATGGCACAGGAAGAAAACTTTATTCAAACCGAGAAAAATAAACTTTTTAAGCGTTTATAATGAAAAAACTCCACCTCAGTGGTTAAGGTAGCAGTAATCTTCTATTGATCACGGAGGTTGTCTGTTCGACCCTTACAGCGAGAGGGTGTGCTCGACTAATCCCCAAATTTGCAAAAAGAATCAATTTTCCTGTTTCACAGGGTACTTCAGCTCTTCCCTATAAATACTCGACGCCATAATTTATAGAGTAATTGAAAATGGTGTTAAACAAACTCCAAACAAACATACATACAAATAATGCTAACGCGGAAACGCGAAATGAAAAAAATATTTATGAATCCGCTTTCACGTTGTTAGTCTTTCGCCCATTTCCCGCTTAATAAAATTTCGAAGACAAATACGAAAGATAAGCATTGGCACGCGAGGTCAAAAATATTTTGAAGTCATTTTGTGTGTTTTTTCACTATTTTTTTTTAATAGCGAGCACAGCTCTACGGCAATTACGTGTCATGTGATCTAAATAAAATCACGTGATCAAAATCTGCTTAATGCTGATATTGTTTTTTTTCGTCCGGAAGTTGATATCGTCAAAAAACTGGAACAAAGTGAATGAAGAAGCACTAAATTTAATTTTAAAGAACGACTTAAAAATAAATTTGACAACGATAAAAAGTTAATGTTATATTTAAAAATGACAACAGAAATTTCATACTATTTTTTTGCAATCTATAAATCGATCTTTAAAAACTGACAATCAAATTACATTTCATGTAACGTCACCATTACACAGAAAGACGTCACGTGACCACTGGAGTTTAGAGGAACATTTAGGGTGTTCGGAAGTAACGTCAATTATGAAATGCACATTATATATTGATAATAAAAGACTATATTGTCTGTGCTCGCATTTTGGCAATGCCTACTCCATATTATAATGACGCTATTATAATATGTTTATATTCCGTAACAGATGCATTAGTAATAGATTAGGGATATTTCAATTTTTATAATTTGAGACTGGTTCAAGCCCTGTGTGAAGGTAAATGAGACATAAATGAGGAAAGAACAGATGACATTTTTAGGTTGCTAATATTTGCGAGTGAAACGAATTTTCACATTTTGAATGATTAATTTTACTGACCTGACGTTGAATGGACGGATTTGGTGCGATCAGTCCAAATCGATCCGTCAGATCAGTCAAATCTGTCATAATCCGTTAATTGACGAATAGACAGATTGGAAACGATTTGACTGATCTGACTGATAGCTGATTGCTGACGGATTTTTGGAAAGCTGACGGATCCCTGACAGTTTGCTAAAAGTGTTGCGTTTTCAATTTCAAGTACTGATTTACTTGAATAATTTTCATCTTGGAGTAGGCAAATAGCACATTTCCCAGTGATCATTTCTCCTGCATATAACACTACTACTAATTACGACGTTTTTGTTCTAATTTAGGTTCTTTTTTGAAAGGACCAAACACAATTTAAATAACGTAATTCTTTTCCGACTTTCATTTACCAGTTTTAAAATATTGTTATCACTAAAGAACAACCGATACTATTTGTACTTTTAATGTGTAAAACGTTGTAAAGTAATTTTATTATGTCCTTTTAATCACCAGTAAATTACCAATACACTTGACAAAGTGTTTCAGCGAAAACACTATTTGCATTTGGAAATGTAAATATAAGCGTCATAAATTTTGCTATCTTAGTATCTTTAAGGATATTTATTTACACCTAATAAATTTCCTTACATAAATTTTGAATAAAGTTTTGTAACGGAGATTTACACATTTAAGTAGAAATGATTTATAAGGAAATTAGAGTAACCGGCCTTTGACCAATGGTTGAATTATCTTTTTATCAACTTGAATTCACATTTTGAATTTTTTAAATCGACATTTTCTTTGATTCTGCGTAGTTATATTATTTTCTTTGTCTTATATAATACCAAACAGTTTAAGAACTTTCAATTTAAAGTTTGTTTTAAATTTAGGAATCAAATTTAAAATTAAAAATTATACCACTTGTTAAGCACTCATGTTACATCAATATTTTGTTTATAGTTGTAGCAGGCCACATTGCTTGTCAGAAGTTAAGTAAAATTTAATGTTAAACTAAAGATTGTTCTATTGTTATAGAAATAATATAGTTTCATTCTGTTTTTTTAAAACATTACACTCTTTTTGGTTGATTATATTTTTTTAATCTTTTATGATGATATGTGCTTTATCTTTCCTGACTATTAAATTGTGGTGTTATATTTTTGTGTTGTTTTTTTAATTAATAAAGTTAATTGTTGAATTAGTTTATTTTCCTTTACACAGTTTCATTTTTTACTCCTTATACCACCTTGTCTAACGAGAAACTAAAATGGAAAAGGAAAAAGGAAATCATCCATAAAGTCTTTCCGCCACATATGCCTACAATTATGTAGTTTAAGTTTAATACAATACATTTTTCTACTAAAGAACGAAAAAACAAATAATGATACAGCGAGGAACAGGTTAATTGTATGCTAGATTTTCTGATCGACAACAAATTAATAACTTTTGAAGGATATATTTTTCAACCAATAGGAATTCTAATGCGTACAAACTCTACCCACCTCCTTGCTGATTTTTCCTGTACTCTTATGAAAAAAAAACTTCAATGTCTTATTAAAGACAAGGAGAGAGCAGAAGCCTGATCTTGAATTTCCCATATAGATATGTTGATAATAACCTTTTAATTAACAATCTCAATGTGCAGAGTGGCCTCCGTTAATATACCTTCAATGGACCTAGAAATGGAAATTAAAGAAACCACAGACACAGCGTCATCTACATCATTTTTAGACTTACACCTCGATTATGACACCAACGGTCATTTCAGCACAAGAATTTATGACAACCGATTTTAATTTCAAAATTATATAAATTTTTCTCACTTATGCAGCAATTTGCCAGATTCTCCTGCATACGTTATCCTAATTTCTCAATATAACAGGTATGCAAGATCTTGCATTTAGTATACTGTATACTAATTTTTGCAAACGTCATTAATTTCTTCGGAATACATTTAACCTTTAAGTTTTAAGATTACAGCATGTACGGGAAGCCCACCCCTACCGTTGATAATGTTGATATGTAAAATCGGATACTCATGAATGCCCCAATAAAACTCCTTATTATAGAACCGGGGTATTACTGCTTGTTGAAATCCGAGCCCCAAAGCAACAATGTGATAAAAGCCGTAATAATTTAACGCGGATGGTCTATCTGTTTGATAGAAAAGTACGCATTGGTTGCTTGTTTTACTGTTGTAGTACAGTTCCAGCAACGGCTTCCGACAGAGCAGTCCATGATTATGATCCGGTACCGACTTTAAAGATATGTAAAAAGAACCTACATTTTTTCAATAGCAGTACAACATAAGTCCTATCATACTTTAATGCTATTTCTAAGCATGAATTTAGCTTGTTATAAATATATTTGTTTAATTTCCTTTGAAGATATTATTAAGGTTTGTTCTATAAGTAATAATAATAATAATAATATTTTATTTTATTAAAGTGTCACATATTGATCAACAAATACCGTACAATATACAATCGAATAAAATGCAATAAAAGATCAATATCCAGCCTGTACAGACTTACGAGACACTATATATACAATAGACAACATTCATAAAAAAGATATAAGAAAATAATCAAAAACAAAAGATAAAAGAGAGGGTTTGTAAGATTCTTTCATTTATATAAATTAAAATTAACTTTAAAAAGCAATTAAGTTATCGATAATAAAAGATCAAATAAGGAAAATTAGGTGTCTAAAATGTCAGTAAAACTACATAATTTAAAATTAATCACGAGTAAGAGGCTTCTTGAAATAATTAGTAAAAATATATATGTTAAATTAAATGCAAATGATGAAATATCACAGAAAACGTTTTCTTCTCTGAAAGAATTTATGCAAAGTAAAAGCGACAGATATTTGGACCTGACTATTCTTCAAAAGTTCTATGAATTTACGATCTGAGTTCAGCATACAAAATCCATCAATTTGTTCCGCAGCTTTCTGAAAAAGTTCGTATCTAATGTCTGAATATAAAGTGCAGTCGATTAAAAAATGCTTTTCGTCTTCAATAACGTCATGTTGCATAAAGTACAGAGTCTTCTGTCAAGCGGTGTTTGCGGTCTGGAGTATCGTCCCGTCTCAACAGCTATAGGTAGCGCACCGCTCCGAAATAGTGTCATTGTTCGCCTTACGTTTCGTGGTATTTGGCACTGAATATATTGTTCTAGTTCAACAGTTTCTTTATAGAGACGATAAGTCCTAAGTTTGTTTCCATTCGGATTTTTCCTGTCATTATTGATTATTGACTAGAGAATTCTGTATTGTCGATTTCGCACAGTTTTTCTTTGATAATTTGCGTGACACATTTAATACTGATAGTAGTGTTATTGACGATATCAGTTGCATTTATTTGCGAGATAAGTTTGTCAACAAAGCAATGCCAGCCTTTTCTTCGCCGTTTAGCCCAGCAGGTCACTTTTGATATAAGTCTGTCCTCGTTTGCACGAACTAACTTGCACTTAAGTCTAATACACGAAAGTTTCTGTTTATTGAAGCAGGTTGTAAGTCCTAGATCACCACGTACAGCTGTATTGGTCGTTCGCGTTCCTACAGCAAGGAAATATTTTGCTGCTTTATTTTGGACATTGTTGATGTTGATTATCCCCCAAATTCCGCTTCCGTAGAATAAAATTGGTTCGACCATCGAAGTGTAAAGTTTTGAGTAGACTGACCAGGTCATTCCTCCCGCCGAGATGAATTTACCGAAAAGGGCTCCAAGTGCCCTACTCGCTGATTTAGCTAGCTCTCGTACTGCTTTGTCCATGTTGAGATATTCGTTGAACCATAATCCTAAGTATTTATAGGAGTCTGTGTATTAAAGGTCGAAACCTCCACACGAGAAGTTAAAATTTGATTGGCAAATAGACGGATTTCTAAAGTGAATAATTTTGGTTTTTGACGAGTTTATTTGCAGCTTCCAGTCCTGGCACCACGAAGAAACCTCATCTAGAATTCGTTGCAATTTATTTTCATCAGGTGCAATAACGGCTATATCATCCGCATACAGAAGGATACTGAAGGTAATGTCGTCAATTTTAATACCACACTTCAAATTATTGATGCGTTCCGCCAGATCATTTATATACAAAGCAAACAGGCTAGGGGGAAATCTAACAGCCCTGTTTCACACCAGACTCAACACTGAACCAAGGAGTTAAGCGGTCGTTTACTTTGACGGCACTTTACATTGTTGTGCAGCGACTGAATCGCAGTCAAGAATTTTCCTTGGATTCCTACGCGCATGAGTTTGTACCAAAGTAAGTTTCTCGGTACAGAATCAAACGCCTTTTTCATGTCAATGAAGCAGACAAAAGTGGGTTGTTTCCCGATTTTCCTGTCATTTATAACTGTGTGCAGCGCATGGATATGCTCTTCACAGCTACGGTTCTCTCGAAAACCGTCCTGCTCATCGCACAATACACAATATAAGCTTGCATACAGTTTTAATTTTGAACCATTATATTATTATAATTATCTGTAAAAAAAGTAATTATTTAAAAAAAAAACACTAATTATTTCTGACATAATCAAAGAAAAAAGTATTAATTTATTGATAAAAATTGTTATTATAGTCAAAACGTCAAAAGAATAAAACAGTCGCAGTGTATGGTTCAGTCTACGCATGTAAACTAAAAATATAATTTTACAATAGTGCAGTTTTCTTCTGATAGATCTCCTAGTCTCGAAAGTCATAGTCATATTTCAAATATGATTGATACAAATTTTATGGAGTGTGTAAAGAAGAATTTTATAGCTGACCCGGCATAAATTTGTGTAACAATGGCAATTACTTTCTATGATTGTTATGAGAACATATTAGAAGTAAATGACACTTTAATTGAACGAGAATCCTTGCACGTTTCAGGTCAGTGTCCAGTTTTCGGATAAAACCTTGTCACTAAAAGTCTGGGACGAATGCTAAAAATGAATACATTATTTACCCGCCTTCTGATGGAGGACGTGTAAGTAATATAGTACCTTGCAAATGTCTGGTAGATACTGGATACCCAATCTATGTTTTGTTAAGACAAGTCTTCAAAAGTTATAAGTTGTTGAAAACGAATTCAAAAGCCAAATACCATTTTGTGTACTGTCGATGGATATATATGTTTTAAATGGAACAGATAGGGTTGAAATGAAATTAGAATGGAATTAGATGTCATAGTTTCATTGTTAGGTGGCTTAAGTGGGATGTTTTAAATGGATTACTTTGAGCAACATTATGTAGAAATACACACATGGAAATGGGTTCTTAAGATTGCGAGGGCAGCGTAACGAAAAAGTAACATGTTCGCAAATGTGTTAAGTTCTAAAAATTATTAAGTTCCAGCCATACTGTCATTTTAGTTGAAAGATGCATATCAGGAAATAGTAGGCAAGAGGTTGGCCTTCTTAAAAGTACAGTGTTAATAACAGAAATTAGGATATTTTACCAGCAGAAATCGTTTGTTATCTGAAGCATTAGAAACAATAGCTGTATCTGATTAAAAATAAATAAATCCGGTTAAAATGAGTCAGAATACATTTATTTTGTCAATGACATAGATCAAGTCACGATACAAATAAGTTAGCCTTTCGATCGACCAACTAGTACATATAACTTAAATTCACTACCGGACTTGAAACAACTACTTGATAGTGTCGTTCTTCTATTAACCTTTAGAAGGTTGCCGTTAGCACAAAACGAAATTGTTGACAAAGAACTGTTTAAAAGTCTTACAGGCATAGTTATATAACCAGGTATAAGTAGTTTTTTTAGCACGTTATTGTTTAGTCTTGGCGTTCTGTATAGACTTTAGGAAATTATATACCACTACAAATACATACATTCTTCCCAAACGTTTGATGATTTACATGGTTGTTGCTGGTTCAGTAAACTAGTTTCAGGGTATGTGAGCTCAAAATGTGCGTTTTTATTTAACAAATTCTTCTGCGACCTTTCAACGTTTAATGGAAAATGTAGTGGGGTAATAACACTAGCAAAAGTGTTTATGTTACCTAAGCAATATAATTTTATAAGATTTTAATATGAATTGCAAGTAACCGATTTAAACCTAAAACCTAAGAAATGTTGCCTGTTTCGGGAAATGGGCACAAACGTTCCACTAAGTTTAACCCATTCCACAGTTCAAAATTAGTCCGTTCTCAAAGAACACCACAAGTGCGTAGTTATTTAGATTTTGTTTCTGATATTGCAAACGCATCTGCAAAATTTACTCGAAAACGAGGAATCTGTGTGTGTTTCGACCAGAAGTCTGAAGAGCATGTGCTTATTAAATGCCTGTCTTCTACATTCTCCTATGTCGAGTTTTCCAAATTATAGAGAACAATATATATTGAACACATCGACCAGCATTACGATAATGATCGCCGTCTTATCAGAAACTTTTCATGATAGGTTGGAGCATTTAATAACTTTGCAGGTGGTGCTTTAAAGCAGTCCAACAGAATTATTGTACAACGTTTAGCCGTGGTCACATTTGTCCAAATTTTTCCCTGGAAGGGGAGGGGCCGGGGGCATTTGTCTAGCATTTTCGTCATTAGTTTTGGGGGCATTTGTCTGGCATTTTCGTCATTTGTTGTAGTTAAAAGATCATTACGTCCAAAGGCAATGTAGCACAACATTAAAACTAAGACAGTTTTTCCTGGTTAATGCAAACGATTAAATATTTGCTAAAGGGTAGAATTTCAAATCTTTTTTAAGGTTAACTTACTAATACAACGCTCATGTGCTCTTTATAAGCATTATATTATCACAAGTTTAAAAAATACAATGGCTTTTATAAAGATAAATGTTTAATGACACATTAGATTTATCAACAGCTTGAGGGCAACTATATACCAAATATTATCATCCTTACATGGTTGGTAACTACTAAGAGCTGAGCTATCCAAGAACGTAAACATAAAATTAAGTCGAGGTCAAATGTAAACTATTGACTATCATTATTGCTGATGACTAACAAATTTAAGAATTATTTGTTATGATTTCATGCATAACTACAGATGAGTAGTTCTAGGTATAAAAAGTCAATGGCCACAGAAACCAAGGTCAAATGGAGTTGACACTTATCCGAGTGTCATGCACTGTTCATCCGCTAACTAAATACAAAAATGTCTATTAAAAGATGCAGGAACTGACATAATCTTGTAACCTTTATCGACGTCCGTATATACTGTCATTCACTATTTATCAGCACCTATATAGCAATTATTGTCATACTTCCAAGCAATATTGCTGACCTAACCAAATCCACGAACTTTATGAGACTGATAAAATCGTTAATTAGAAGTCAATATCAAATGACATATGACCGGCAGAGGAATTAAAACCATTATTCTCAATTGGACAAGATTACTATAACTATGTTTGAAGGTGAAGAAATATACAACAAAATGTTAAATGTCATCAAAAGCCCACATATATATCTCGCCTTAAGCGAAAGTACAATACATTTAACATATTTTAAAAGATTTCCATGCATTTCCCGTTATTATCACTAGATTAGAAATATATCTTCGAAATTAGATTGAACAACAATGATGACAGTATGTTTTTAATATAGAACATTTTGAAGTTGGTCCAGAAGGAACATGAATGATTCATTAAACGGTAAATCATACTTATATTTGTATTTCCCATGTCAAATACATATAAACCAAATGTGCACCTTTTATATATACCATAAACATTGATTTATTGATATTTTATTGGTGCTTAAACGATAATATATATAAGTAGTCCAAATCCCAACTGAACATTCACTTTCGAATAGAGAATTTTTACATTTCATTATATACTAAAGATCTTGTGGTTATCGAATATCACATTTTCTTTTTTAAATCGGTTTTCATTTACTCATTACTCAGAAATTGGAAATTAACAACGAAATAGTACTAGTTGAAAACAAAAACATTCTTTTATACAGGAAAAATGAAAATAACGTATTGTATTACTTATCTCCTCCTAAATGTAAATATTACCAGTGGTGATTACAAGCCTTGGGTTCCAGCTGCGGGCAATCCTAAAAATTTAAACTGCCCAATAAACTGGTGCAATGAACGTTACCAAAACAATTTAGACGAGTGTTGTGTTTGCTTTGCTGTATCGTCTTGGAGCCCTGTTACTGTCCTCTCTATTGAATACCACAGACGGGATGGATCAGCAGTTGTTATCGGTGACATGAAAACTATGTCTAGATTGGTTCATCAAAATGGATTTCTAACAAAACTACCAAAAAACATTTGCAACTTTACCAACATTGTGGAAGTTGATTTTAAAAGGAACAACATAACGTCTATTCAAAATCTGTCCTGTCTCGGCATGCTCGATACATTAGACCTAAGTTATAATACTATTCACCACATTACCAATGATACTTTCACCGGAATGACCAATTTACGGGTTTTGAAGATCACGCACAACGGTCTTATGTCTTTGGATCCTTTCACAATAACAGGAGAATCGCTGTTTATTTTCCATGCCGATTTCTCCTTTAACAATCTCACGGAATTAGATGTAAGTAACATTATTCCTAAAAACGATTTCTGTAAGTATGATTTTTCTTCGAATCAAATTCATGATTTTGTTAATAGCGGTGGATTTGTACTTAGCCCCGACAAAATTTATAAAGGGGGATTCATCGAACTAATAGGAAATAACTTCACAGAATTTATAAAATTTGAAGACCTTGGTATTGATGACATTTTAATATTAGGCAAGATTTTAGGATTTGGATTTTCAATGCCTGATGCTAAATTGAAATGTGATTGTTTAATGGAACCTTTTTTGAAACTTTCCACAAATATTATTGAAAAGATTTGGCGAGATTACTTCAATCTAACATGCTGGAATCCACCGGAGTATAGAGGACAGTCAATTGTGGACATAGTTAAAGAGAAAAAACTTGACATGTTGATTTGCAATCTAACGGATGGGCTTGACAAGTGCCCACGGAAATGCCACTGCTTTTACCAGCCTAATAAAAATAGAACGGTCGTCGATTGCTCCTATTTAAATTTTAGTGAAATGCCTAAATATCTGCCCAACAAAAGCAATATATCGTTGATTCTACGCCAGAACAAAATCACATTTCTTGGTAATTCGTCATATTTAAAAGACATCTCTGTACTGGACCTGTCTAATAATTTACTTAGACATATTTATAACAGCGCTATTAAAACTTTTAGACAAGATTTAGTCATAGATTTGCGAGGAAACAATCTAAAGTCAATCCAGCGTGAATTCCAAACATTCGATCCATGTAAAGTAAAGTTTGGTTATATCACCATACAATGCGACTGTAACAGTCTGTGGCTTCGTGACTGGTTACATAATAAAAATGGACATCGTTGTCTAAATGTTACAAACATCATGTGCCAAACGGATCAAGGTTTGATTTCTGCTTATGAACTCACAAGAGGTAACGTCTGCAAAGAAAATAACTTATTTCAAATTATGACTTCAATTTTTGGCATTTTACTTTCAATACTAGTAGGTGTGGCTGGAATTCTATACACTTTCCGTTACGAAATATATTTAATGCGACGAAAATTGACATCAATTCGTTCAAACAAAATTGTAGATGCCCTGAAATATGATGCCTATATATCTTTCAATGATGACAGTTCTTATGTTACACACTGGGTAATTACAATGCTAGATAAGCAATTAAGTTTAGGAGGGTATCGGACCTTTATACCTTACCGAGATATGATTCCGGGAATAGTAAGAGAAGAGGAAACATCCTATAGAATCAGCCAGAGTAAGAATTATATTGTAGTTCTATGTGAATCGTATTTATCAAAAGAACATGTTTGGACTGCAATAGAATGGAAATATATTTGGCATTACTTTCGGCATAATATTTCTCGAAACATCATTGTGATAAACTTTGACCAATTAGAGGCTACAATGGTACAAAATTTAAAAGTTAAGGCATTTTTAAGACTCGGACAAGACTTGGATTTTGCAAACCAAAAACATCGTCTGATAAAAGATATTAAATGTCGCTTAGGTGTACCAATCTTTCAAAAGTTCCGTGGTGACATAAATACAAAAACTGTGTTCTACAAACGACAAAACAAAGTTTCTACTAAAGATTTGTATAAAGATAATGTATGAAAAATACATGTGATTTGTAAAATGTAATACCTTTCATGACTGCATTTACACCTTTTCTAAAAGCTTAAGAAATAATAATTTTTTTGTCAAGCACTAATCATCAGAATCATTTTGGTAAGTTAGAAATTTTTATCATTTAGCATGTACACTGTATTAGGAATCATCCAACTAAAAAATATACATATTGCTTACAAGCGATCTGTTTTGAAATTTTTTCGGTTTTATAATTTTTATCGTGTGTTTTAAATATCTTTCTGGTAGTCTTCTCATTTATTTTTGTTTGTTCCCTTTTGTGTTAAGCAATCCCTTAGTGTGTCAAGCGCACTTATGGCCACATTATTGCAGACAAATAATTTAGGTTAAAATTGTATAAAATTTGTGTGGTTTATGTCATATAAAATAAACCTGCTTTGATATAAAAAAACTCCTGCGTATAAAAACCAAACAATATATGTATTGCATATTAAATAAAAAAAATACCCCAATGGAAATTTATATTTTGGCTTACAGGGACACTTTATTACCATATTAATACACATGTAAGCAGTTTAGCATTATAAACATAGATTTTCTGTATTATGCTTAAATATTGTTTCACTTTTGACAAAACAGTACATATTTATTAGATATTTTTGCACATCACGGTAAGATAAAAAATTCACACAATGATTCCCGCCATAATTATTATCTATCCGATAATTATTGCAATAAAATTATTTGAATTTAATAACCAAACATTCAAAAGCCGTCAGTAGACTTCGAAAGTTGCTCAAATCGATACTAATCGTTATGGTTCATTGCAGTAATACAACCATTAAGCAAACACTGGATAGAATGTACACAAATAAACAACGTGATCGGCTTGCATTTACTGTCTTTGGCGTCATGAAGACAAATCAGGTTTACAAATAAACATTGTTTTTCTTTTTAAATAATTTTTCCTACCAAATAGATACTGATATGTTTATTGTTGTCTATAATTCATCAAAAAAAATTTAGATAGAAAAATAAGCCAATCCTATCATAAAAAATCATATGCTGTTTCAATTATAAGGACGAAAAATTACCTTGCGCGTTTGAGAGAAAACATGAAAATGCAGAACAGACATTATATATGTCTTTATCGTGTTCTTTTTTTAAAAATAAAATAAACAAAACAGACCGAACCCTAACATTTTAATGTATTTTATTTGCTTTTTATTGTAATTCTTCAGTTAGATTCTTTCTCTAATGGCTAAACCTGAATACTGATATTTGTATTCAAATAAAATGTCATCAAAGATACCAAGGTTAATAAAATTTACTACGCCAGACAAGTTCATCATTATTTGTTGCAATAGGAAGCCTAATTTTAATTGATTTTGTTAGATTCTTCGACAATCTGGCGTTATGTTTCTATGGTTTACATTTTCGAGAAAAAAATTACCAAAGATGGTGAAATATTCATTATCACTATTTCGGAATTAAAAAAAAATATTTTAAGTAATTTTTGTATGGTTTTTGTTATAAATTGTCACTATCAATAACTATTTTGAAGGAAATAAGGGGTCAACAAAAGCTGTGAAGTATTTTTGTTGACAAATATTTCAAAATTTCATTTTGATGCGCAATAATGTAATAATAGTTTATTTTGATGAGTATTAAATTGTGTGCAAATGAATCGTTCTAATTGTTTAGGGTTTTCTAAAAAGTATAACTTTGTATTGTAAATATTAAACTGAATCTGAATTGAAGTAGGATTACTACTTGCATTTATCATGTATCATCGTGTTGTTGTATCAAGCGCTCAGTAGACTGATTCTATGTTAACCACATAATTCTTCTTTTTTTACAATTTAAAGAACACATAAATGTGTAAATATCAAACACGTTTTTAAATAAGTTAAAAAGAAATAAACTTGGTTTCTAACCATCATACGATATGATCAAGGAAAGCTACCGTTCGTTTATCAGAAAAAAATAAATTTCTTTAATCTCTTATCGCCTAAATTATGGCATTGTAGTATTGACACATAAACTTGAGATGTGAAAGATTTATTAATGTAATATTCATAAATTATACTTTTGTAAAAAGCAACGTTTGAAAGATATTTATAATGTATTGTTTCCAATTTAAGGACGTGGCCGTTGTTGGGTGACATGATCTCTCATGTACATTGTTATAAATAATGAATTAAAAGATAAAAAAGATCTAATAAATTTTTAAAACACAAAAGCATATATAGTGTTAACAGATTACGGGTTGTTACTTGAAAGGAAATCTTCATTCATCTATAATAATATTTCAAAACCTAGCTTCGTCGATCTTTCCGTTGATAGGATGTTAAACAGGAACAAATAAGAATGGAATGGGGTATAATTTGTACCCAGTGAAATTAAAATACCTGCTGAAAACACATCCTCTGAATGTTAAACATATGTTGATCAGAAAGTTGAGAATACCAGAAATCTGTTCCTGGTTACAGCATAACGTGTTCTTTGTTCCTTAGTAGAACAATACGTATTGTTGAAACATGTAACTACATATTTATAAGCATTTTGGAGGCAAAGGCTTTTTGAATTCTTTTTGTAAGATAGGATTTACGTTTATTATAAGGCAAGGTTATATAAAGAGTTGAAAAATCAAGGGTCCTAATTGATTAAATTGTAGATAGAAATCTAGAGATAATTGTTATTGAAAAGTTCTTTAGTTAGAATTTTTAGAATTCGCATATGATTGATATTATTAATTAAAAACAGTCATGTATTATTGTATTTTCCTTCTTTTATTGAAAACAATATCTTAATCACTAAAAACTCTTTGGTAAAGTGCGTTGATGAGAACGCAATATACCTTTCCTTCTACGATTTGTTGTTTAATTTTGGAATCCTATCCAAGGATGATAAGTCTTCAGAAACTTTATTTCCAGTAATATTCAAAGAAGCCTTCACGGACTTGTGGTTATCCACGATTTCACCCTGTTTAAATGTGATACCCTTGTATGTGGAATAACCGTGGTTGTTCGTGATACTCAGCTCTTTATTGTAATAAAAACTTCATAGTAATTTGATTTACATACAACCACACTTCTAGAAGACTTGTCTGAAGGAACACATATTTGGCAAGGATGAATTTTCGACTGCATTAATAAAAGTTTAATACTTAAATTCCAGTCTACTGTTTGAGGTTCTATTAATTTAGAACCAAAATATATAATGTTTCTGAGGTCATGCAATGCTTGTTTGTAATTAAAATGTTTTACAGGCAGTGATTTTGCTATATTTATACTAGGCAATTCTAGTAGATTGACTTTTGAAATATAGATGTATCTTACCTTTCATTTTTTTTCTATTAAGAAAGCATGCTGTGTACTTGATTACCAACATTTTCGCTAAGTCATAGGTAGTGTTTTTCTGTTCCTGGATATAGACTTACCCAAATCTGACAATGAGTAGCTCGACGGGTGCTTACTCGTCTGGAGCACATGAGTCCACCCATTTATATTGGGTTCGGGTTACTCTCTTTTTGTTTTTATTGGTGATTTTTGGTTTTTGTGTTGTGTTTATCTATATCCGGATTCGTAACTGTCCCTTGACTTTTGGATCTTGTTGTTCGGTCGGCTTTCTTTGCTATTTTACTTATCAGGATCTGGCTGATTAAAGTGATTGTATAGCATTCTATATTGAGGATCGTTAGTATTATCATGACGTCTAAGCCATTAAACTGTACTTTGAAGTTTTGTTATTCATAATGCTTACTAGCTTCCAAGTTGCAACGACCTTGGAGAAATACATGCACTAGCAGAAAAACTGAAAATCGAATTAACCAGTATATTTTACACCCGACAGAAACACGTCTGGTTTCTGTAGTTAATAAAATATTATAATGTATAATGCTCTACATTAATTATCATATCGTAGCCACTGACAAAAACCTGGTGTTAATATAAACTAATAGAGATTAGATGCCTTTTGTTGAATTCTGTAATAAAGGAATAAGATTTAACTTACAAAATGTTTTTTGGTGCATAGAAATACAAATGACAAACTTGGCTAATAATTTTTAATATTTTAAGTAAGGTTTTTTGCACTTGTTACTAAATTTTAAATGAGTTTATAAATAAACCAGTTTAAGTAAATGCTAGTAAATGTTTATCAGGGACCAGTATTTACAATTAATAAAATAACTGATTGAATGTTCGCATAACGACGAGAAAGATATATTTCGGAAACATTAGTAATTGGAAACTGGCAGAAAATTTAGCTTTTTGTAGCGGCTACAATAAGCCTACTAATTGTCGAAATCTACAAAAGGTTCTTTACCTTGCAAGGGGCGTGTCATTCTGCAACAACGTTACCGAGTGTAGTACGCGGACAATCTTTCTTTTCACCGACAACAATAAAAAAACTGGGTTCTATAATATACCTTAAAGCCTGAAACACTATTAAACACAATTCAAGCAAAAGCAATAATACATCTAATAACAAGATTATTAACCGAATTATTATACTGGTTGACGGAATCATTCGATTTATTCGAAGAACGATCAATCGTGTTTACAGAAATTTCTTTTAGGTATTACCACAATGATATCTTGTTCCACGAGGTTATAAATAAATTGGAAAATAAACTGCAACTTTTTTCATCTGACGAAGGTATTGGAGCTAAGTACTAAGTTGTTGAAGCTCCATAAGTTCAAATTTTGGGATAGATTAGAAAAAAATATAGCACTGTGATAAATATACAACATATTGTCAATATAATAAAAAAATTATTATATTGTCGAGCAATTGGAATACATTTTATTGATGGAAAGAAAAATAGGGATTTTTGAGTAAAACGTTTGTGTATTGGAAAAGTGGTCAAAACATTTTTAATTAGAACTGTTTCTTTTTGCCTATCCCAATCAATTTTAGCTACGGATTTTAATGTTTGATCAACTGATCTGGTAGTATAACTGTTTAGTGTTATTGAATTGAGAGCAATGATAAATAATGAAAAAAATAGTGTGATATATATTCTACCATTATGTATCCCTTTAATTGATACAATCAGAGTTTGTGTAAGCCGTATTTAAGTCACCCCGTGAACTATTATTGCTAATTTAAAAGATACCGTTATAAATTATTGTTAAAGTATTTCATCTGTGAAGTCAAAACAGATTTTAATAGACGTTATATAATTCCTTTGAAAATCAGCTTCCACAATAAAGTTGCTTATTTATTGACAGTTTTGATATGTGTACAATGGGGATTAACGACCTAGACAAAATGATCATGTCACGAATGACAAATGCTGATCCATCTTGTATGACTATAAGGAGAAAAGGAGCAAACGTAAACTTAAACCTTCCAGACGATACGTCATAACAAACAGAACATTCTTGTAAAATGTGTGGGTAATATTAATATTGCACTAGTCTATTCGACAACTTAAACGTCTGATTTGAACAAAGAGAAAGTGAAATCTTGTATTTCTCACTGAAAGAGTGAGATAAATAATGAAGAAATAATTCATTGGGAACAAGAATATATACTGATTCTACCACGGGTTCGCCCTTCATGCCCAAACATAGTGGGCATATATTAATATTGCACTAGTCTATTCGACAACTTAAACGTCTGATTTGAACAAAGAGAAAGTGAAATCTTGTATTTCTCACTGAAAGAGTGAGATAAATAATGAAGAAATAATTCATTGGGAACAAGAATATATACTGATTCTACCACGTGTTCGCCCTTCATGCCCAAACATAGTGGGCATATATTCATGGTCCTAAAGAATTATTCCAATCTAATATGTAGGCCATTTATGACACAAAGGTGATTATGACGTCACTAAAATATGTGAAACATCTCATAATTACGTCGCCATAGAAGGTGATAAAGGTGTCTAACGCTGAATAGGAGTATATACTAGTTTTTACCACTCTAAGTGTTTAGGAACGTCATATTAAAATGCACTTTATATTCCGTTCTGCTGTAACTCAAAGTTCTACTCATTAAGACGTTTTTGTTAATTTGTTTCTAGAAAGGAGGATTAATGCTTTTGGATTTTTTTTCTTTCCAGATTGATCTAAATGGTTTTTTTTTATGTCAATTGTTGTCGATTCTTACTGGGAAACGTCCACATTTATCGAAAACCCCTTTAAGTGTATTTATACGCGCTTTCAAATCTCCTACATGCGACCTGAATTTTCGTGTGTTACTTTCTGTTCGATTTATTTACGTTGATAACTTTGGCTATTTGTTGGTTTTACATATTTCTTCTTTTGGTCGATCCAGAATTTGTCAACTTTTTATGCATTCAGATAATTTTTTTCAATTTATTATGACATTCCAGCAAAAGAACAGTATACTAGAGTATATACGTCGTGATTAATTAATAAGTAGGCATTGATTCTTCAAAATTTGCAACTAACTGAGCTAGAACTTTACTGTCATTTCTTAAATCACTTTAATTTTCTTCACCAGACAAAGTATTTATCTTGCTTAGACTATGCTAATTATGAATAGAAAACAAGATATATAAAACACAAAATGTATTATATTGATCATCATATGTCACAAATTTCACAAATGTCAGTGATAATTAAAACTTAAACAGTTTTTTTGTGATTGGTTCTTTTGATTAAATATATAACAAGCAAGCTGCTAGCAATTCAGAAACGTCCGTTGCGTTGGCCAAAGAAAGACGCAATCGCCGAAGAGCGATCAATAATCAAAATCAATTATATACAGTCAACTAAAATACCAACTAAAATAGACACAGCAATATTGGTTCATCAAATTTCTATCGTTAATAATTCCTTCTTGTTAATATGTGAATGTGCTAAAAATTTCGTCAAAGCGTTTTCTAATCCCGTTTTAGAACAACTAATTGGACCTAGTTTCATTCGGATATCTTGCAAAATAGTTTTTTTCCTGTTAGCAAAGTCAATGTCTGACCTTATTCGAAGGAAGGCTTTTATTTTGGCATTCCGAACTTGGGATGGTTCAAGCTGGTCATAATTGACAATAATGATTTTTCGTTCCTTGTTGTGTTTAAAATTGTGCCAAATGTATTTCCATTCTTTATTTATCCATGTATTATCGCTTGACAGGTACGAATTACTCAGTACTATAACATAGTTCTTACAGCCGCTGATTGTTTTAGTTAAAGCGTCGTCTCTCATTTCTCCAAACAGACCGTCTCGACAGGGTATGAACGATTTGTATCCGTAAAGTCGTAAATATGGATCCAGCTGTTGAATAATCCACGTCCTTATGTTTACATTATCGTCAAAGAAAGAAAAGAAAACATCGAAATTTAAAACGGGTTGAATTTTGTAAGGTTTTGTGCGTGTCCATTTGCGTCGTAAAAGATATATTTCGTAACGACACGTATAGATTAAACCAACAGTCACCAACACGATGGCAAGCAGAGCAGGTAGTAATATGTTTACAAATGAACTATATTTATAATCTTTACAAATAATTTCAGGTGTTAAGTCTAAAGAAGGTACAACGCCTTTATCAGTTCGACAAAAAATGTCCGTGATATTTTTACATTCACCAGCGCGTCTATTTCTCATCCAGTCTCCAATCCAAACATCGTTGCAATCACATTTTATTGTTATTGTTCCGAATTTTACAACACATGGATCAAACTTCTGCAAATAACGCGGCAATTTTTCCAATTTGTTATCTTTGAGATCAAGTAAAACATCGTCATGAAGTAAAGATAGAGCATCATACGGCAATGACTGTATTGTATTGTTTGATAAATCAAGCGAAAAAGTCTTATTAAGATAATCTCGACTTTCAAACTTATTAATATGGTTATCTGTCAAAAGTATTGTGAGGTTACTACTATCTGGCATATACTCTGGCAATGACGTTAATCCTGCTCCCGTGCAGTTCACAACTGTTATCTTGTTACTCGGTTGATAAAAACAATAACAATTTCTTGGACACTTTTCTGCCGACGTTATGTTACAAATTAAAAGATCAAAACGACGGGGTCTTACAAAAAAGTCGGGGATAGACAATCCTCTATATTCTGGTGGGTTCCAACAGGTTAAATTAAAATAATCTCTCCATATCTGTTTTAATACGAATTCGGCAAGTTCCATGTATGGTTGCATGTGACAGTCACAGTCTAATTTCATATCTAAGAAGGAAAATCCAAAATATAATAATTTACCTAAAATTTGTATATCATTAATTCCAAGATAAGAAAAGTCGATAAACTTTGTGAACAGATTCGAGTTCAGGTTCACATGGCCTCCGACGTATACTTTGCTCGTGTTCAGAGCAAAATTGTTTAGGTTCACCATTTTAGCTATTTGGTTAGAGCTAAAGTCGTATTTACAAAAGTTGTTTTCAGGAATCATATTACTGATGTCTAGTTGCGTAAGATGGTTGTAAGACAAGTCTGCATCAAACAACGTCATTGTAGGTCTAGCAAGAGAAAATGGTTCAAGAGTAGCAATTTTATTATGTGTTATCCTTACGACACGCAGATATGGTAGGTTGACAAAAGAGCTGTTCCGAACGGCAACAATTTCATTGTAACTCATGTCTATTGTGTCAAGTAATTCTAAACAACTCAGGTCAATAATATCTGATATTGTGTTATGCCGCACATCGATTTCAACAATATTTCTGAAGTCGCATAAGTTGCTTGGAAACTTTGTCAGGAAGCCATTTATATGTATGAGCCGAGAAGTCTCATTTTCATCTCCCATAATTCTAGCACAACCATATCTCATTGTGTATTCTATTGCTAGAACGATGGTATTAGAAGACAATTGCCACTGTGGTTTGGAATGGCAGACGCAGCAGTCTTCTATATCTCTGTAATTACTTATTGTACAATAGTCCATCGGACATTTTAAATCTGTCCTATGTCCAAATTTTGGTATCCAAGAATTATAAAGTCCCATAGATTTTATCTGAAGTACATGCAAACATAGTACAAGTACGAATGCTTTGTTCATGGCTTAGGAAGATAAATGGTTGTCTCCAAAAATATTTTTTTACTTAAAAGTGAACACGGTTACAATAGTAGATTTTAACCTACAACCAGTAGTCAGTGAGTGTGTCGATTATTATATATATTCCCTCATGTTGTATATTGCAAATAATATTCTTGTAAACTATACTTGAACAAAAGCCATTTAATATATTGCCTAAGAAAAAAGTCGGGTTTTTTAAGGGGCATTTTCAAGCTTTAATCCAATCATTTGCTGCAATGACTGTGTGCTGCATTTAACTCGTGTATTTTGTTATCAATTGTCCATGGAAATCCTGTGTTGTAACCAATAAATATGACCAACACGAACTGTTTTGAATTGAATTGAGGATAACCAGATAGTTATAAATAAATCAAAATTAAAGTGTCTTGACTGTAAGTTTTTTTTTGAAAGCCGATAAGGACACCTGAGTAACATAAGATGATAAGGTAGAGAATTGCCCACGATAGAAATAATTGAATTACCATCGGCAAGATATCAGGAAATCAGGAAGTTTATAAATGTATTTTCCCTGTTAGGTGCACTTGATTTTCAAAATTATTAACAAGAAGTACTAAAGACTTAAGAGCTTACCGTTTTCCAGTTAAAATGAGATCAATTGGATTAAATCTGGAACTGTTTACTTAAACGGTTTATAAATCTTGATCTTTTTAAGTGATTCACTTGTGGAATTGTGAACCGTTCATTGTGATGGTTTTGATGCAAACTATAAAGTTTCGTAAATGTCATTAGTATTTGATATTTTTCATGAAATAGTAATTATTTTTGGTCGATTTTGTTTAAGCAACTTTTGGGCATTATATTTTCTGCATATACTCTTTTTCGGATTGTTTGTTGATCTATAATCTTTGTTCCTTGTTTGATTTGTACTTAATTTTATTCCGAACAAAGGTAACACAAAAACTTTGTATTCATATTAAAAATTTCATTTCGTGAACAATTAACTGCTTTTTTAATGTGTCTACTACTATACAAGAAAACAAACATGGACTATAAAATAAATAATGATTTCCTAAATAACTCAAAAAAATATTTCCTTCTGTGTTATCTTATACAATATGGTTATGTAATTGGCAAAGTAGTTGCACATACATTTAAGATGTGAATGGTTTAGAACTAAAATGTTTAAATCCAAGCCAGCTCTACATTGTTTGATGTTGTTTGATGGTGTTTAACGCCACTTTCAGCAATTTTTCAGCTATATCATACATTGTTTGATAGTAAATAACCAATGTTTGATAGTCTGAGAAGATTTGCAACTGTGAATTGTATTGCTAGATAATCACTTTGGTAACGTTTAATAGAGTTCCTACTGATATCACAAATTTTAAATGCACAAGAAGGTTGTTTGTAATGAAAATTCATTATATGAATTGCCTTTGAACAGCACATGACATGCATGTATCTATCAAAATATTTTTAGAATATAATGATGGCGCATGTTAACAAACTCCTTCTTACGATACGACAAATGAAATCAGGTTTTTTATTGTTTTCTTTATTTATTTCTTAGCAACAGTCTGCTCAAATTATCGAATCGAACTAAATAGCTTTCTGTTTTAATGCCGCGGCTTGTTGTATTTTAATTTTCGCCTTGAATTATTTAATATGCATTTCTCTGACTTCATTCAACATACCGATAAACATTAGCAAGATGCATCTTATTAAATATTATTGCATGAATAGAATTTTGCGTGTTTTTGATTGGTCTAAAAACAACTCTCGGGTCACAATAAATCGCAACAGTTCTAAAATTACATAAAATGTGTGTACGCCGACAATTCCGCTGCATAGTAGTCAAGCTCCCGACATCGACATGGTTTTTATGTTTTAGCCAATCAGAATAGCAGTCTTAATAAATTAATTTTTCCAATCAAATCGAGTGTATTAATTGTATTGTCCACAATTAATTGACGTCGGCTACCCATATATTGTGCGTGTCAACAACAAAAGGGAGAAACGTCGGTTTGCGATATATTATTTTTTTTAAAAGGTGATCCATCTCTCCCTCTAGCTATAGAACTATATCTTTCTTTAGTTGTGTCGGGAATGTAATGGAGCGAATTATCTTTAAGCACATGTTTAATCATTTTCATGAAAACCGACTTATATACCAAAACAAATCGGGCTTTATTCCAAACAAAATTCAAACTGCATTGTTAATTGACATGAAAAGAAAGAAATGAGTGTTTCGTATTTTGTTTCTTCGCGCAAGCTTTTGACAAAATTTGGTATCATATTCTACTACACAAATTGAAAGCCTATGGTATTAATGGATATCTACACAGTTGGTTTACTAATTACCTTTTCCAGAGATCACAGAGAGTTATGATAAACCAATCTTCGTCCTCTAGCTGTAGCGTTCAATCTGGTGTTCCACAAGGTTCTGTACTTGGACCCTTGCTATTTGTTATATATATTAATGATATAGCAGAGAAATTAGCTTCATTATGTAGACTATTTGCCGATGATAATCCTATAACTATTCCGATAGTGATCAAAATCGCGTAAAATTGGTCATTGACTATGACCTTAAAGAGCTTGATGATTGGTCAAAGAAATGGCTTATGTCATTTAATCCAGACAAAAAGAAATTATGCTACACCGAATCTAAGTTTTGAGCTAAACGGCAAAACTATTCCAATTACAGAATCGCATAAACACTTAGGTGTTATGTTTAGCAATGATGCTAAATGGAATCTAGAAAACATTAAAAATAGTGTTAAGCGTAACTTGACGTAACTAAAATACTAATTATGTAGAAATACACAAGAAAATCGTTATTTTGTATTTATAAGACCCATTTTCGAGTATGCGTGAGATGTTCCGCTTCGTTCCTTAATGGTGACGTATTCAAAACAATATTATTACCGACTCATCTTGCCGATGTGGCTTACCATAGAAAACACTAACCATTACGTCTTAGAGTGTCCCTTATATAATGAACATAGAGCTATACTTGTCAACGATCTCAGCTGGCTTCTCAATAATACTATTTTAAACGTATTTTAAATACGTCTATATATGCTGATTTCTGAAACATCAGAAATACAGGTTTAATATCAAATATTTATATATACGTCTACAAATCAAGCCCAACACTGTTAGAATTGGATTTTTAACACTGTCAAATTTTTGCTTACCCTCAGCGGGATTCGAACTCACACCGTTGTGACACTGTGGCACCAATTCGCCTGCACTATGTCCAGCGGTCTAGACCCCTCGGCCAAATCCGCTATAAAAAATATAGCTTCATTAACCGGGGTGAATCGTAGACATAGACATAGTACATGTGTACTAGCGTGTGACGATGGAATTTTCGTAACCAATACGTATTAATTTGACAGTAATCCAATTCTGCATTTTTGAATATATTATATAGGATTACAAAGTTACTTGTCATACAGTCACAGTAAGTAATTTATATACAAACGTCTAAGTATTGTGACAGCCATATAATATATCTATCCAGCGGATTTCTGAAACATCAGAAATACAGGGTTAATATCAAATATTTATATATACGTCTTATATATATATCTAGTCTAAAGAGTCTACCAACCAGCAAGCTTATTAAGTATCGGACCGACAAACATGACGATACAGCATAAACAAAAAATAATATACAAGTCTAGAAGATTATGCAACGATACAAATGACGGTGTTTCTTGTCAAAAATTTAGACAAAGACTTATAGTGCATTTTTGCTTACATTTTTAATTGTTCCATATTTTACCATAATTTTATGAATTTTACGGGAATTTTACATTGTAAGTCAGCTATTTTTGTTCTAAATGGATCTTACGTTGTTTACAAGAGTTCGTCTATTGTCGTGATTTTTCATGGTATTCGGGGGAATTTGCGATCAAATTTTGCTATGGAAAATCGCCCTATCAAAATAAAAAAGCCACAACATTTCAAAACGATGAATATCTCGAGAAAAAAAATTCTTTCAGATATTTTTCAGCTACATCGTGGCGTCCAGTTTTTATTGGGGGAGGAAGCCGGAGTAACCGTAGAAAACCCCCGACATGCGGTAGGAAAACTGGCAATCCTTGTCAATTAAGATTGAAGTCGAGTACACCCTGCCTGCAGTGAGAATCGAACCAGCAATCTCAATGTTGACAGACCACGTGATTTATAGTAGATGAACAACCTTGACCACTCAGCCACCGAGGCCCCTTGTGGATTTCAAAAAGTACCTTTCTTGATCTACAAAAGGAGCATAAGATGGACCATAGGCGGGAAGCAGTTTTCATTTGTCACGCAAAAAACCCTCACAATTACTTTCACTTGAAGATATAACTATAATATTAAAGCAAACGGTTCTGAAATTTTGGTTCCTAAAATTTGCATTCTCCATAATTCATTCGTGTTTTTAGTGAACTTGTTTTAAATTTAGTTAGAGCGTTTTCTAATCCAGTTTTAGGACGAATAATTGGGCCAAGTTTCTTTCTAATATCAGTGAAAATGTCAGCAAATTCCATATCCGATCCGATTCGAAGAAAAGCTTTGATTTTAGGATTCCGAACTTCAAACGATTCAATCTGGTCATAATTAATAATAATAATTTGTCGTTCTTCATTGCGCTTAAAACTGTTCCATATGTATTTCCACTCTTTATTAATCCACGTATTGTTGCTTAACAGGTATGAATTACACAATACAATAATATAGGTTTTACAGCCACTGATTGATTTAGCTAAAGATTCGTCTCTTATTTCTCCAATCAGACTGTCTCGACATGGTATGAACGACCTGTATCCATGAAGTCGTAAATATGGATCCAGTTGTTGAATAATCCACGTCCTGATGATTACATCATCGTCAGAGAAAGAAAAGAACACATCAAACCTTAAAACGGGTAGAATTGTGTAGGATTTCTTACGTGTCCATTTTCGTCTCAGAAGATACAGCTCATAACGAAACGTATAGATTACACCAACAGTTGCTAACACGACGGCAAGCAGTACCGGGATTAATATGTTTACAAATGAATTATAATTGTCATCTTTACATAGCATGTCTCGTGTTACGTCTATGGAGGATACAACGCCTTTCTCAGTTTTACGAAAGATTTCTGTTATACTCTTACATTCATAAGCGCGTTTATTTTTCACCCAGTCTATTATCCAAACATCATTGCAACTACATTTTAGTTTTATTGTTCCTAACTTCAAAACACACGAATCAAACCTCTGGAAATAGCGCGGCAATTTCCCCAAATTGTTATTAGTGAGATCTAACAAAACATCTTCCGGAAGTAAGAGAGCACATCGTACGACAAAGTCTGCATTCCATTGTTTGATAAATCTAGTACGAACGAGTAATTGAGATAATCTCTACTTTCAAACTTTTCAATATGATTATCTTTCAATATGATTGTGAGGTTGCTACGATCTGGCATATACGGTGGTAAGGCGAGGTATCCGGCTCCCGTGCAATTTACAACTGTTCTGTGCTTACTTGGTTGGTAAAAACAGTAACAATTTCTTGGACATTTCTCTGCATAAGTTATGTTACAAATTAAACGATCAAGACTACCAGTCGTACTAAAATACATTGGAATTGACAATCCGCGAAACTCGTGTGGATTCCAACAAGTAAAATTGAAATATTCTCTCCATATGCGTTTTAATATAGCTTGTGCTAGTTCAAGAAACGGTTCTATTTGACAGTCACAGTCTAACTTCATATCTTGGAAAGAAAATGCAAAATAAATTACCTTCCCTAAACTTTTTATGTCATTTATCCCAAGATCAGCAAAGTCGATAAACTTTGTGAACAGATTGGAGTTTAGATCAATGAATCCTCCGTCGTATACTTTGCTAATATTCAGAGCAAAGTTGTTCATGTTTACCATTTTATTTATTTGGTTATTGGTAAAGTCATATGAACAAAAGTTATTTTCAGGAATCATATTACTGATGTCTAGTTGAGTGAGCTTGTTATACGACAAATCAGCATGAAACAACGACATTGTAAGTCTAGAAAGGGAAAATGGCTCCAGAGTAGAAACGTGATTATGTGTTATCAGTACAACACGCAGAAATTGTAAGTTAACGAATGAGTTGTTATGAATGGCAACAATTTCATTATAACTCAGGTCTATTGTGTCCAGAAACTGTAGACAGCTAAGATTAACAATTTCTGATATCTTGTTGTGTTTTAAAGTAATTTCAACAATATTCTTAAAGTCACACAAGTTTTGTGGAAACTTTGTCAGGAAGCCATTAATATGGATAAGCCGTGAAGTCTCAGAAACATCTCCCAAAATTGTCGTCGAACCGTATCTCCTTATGTATTCAATTGCTAGAACGATGGTATTAGAAGACAATTGCCACTGTGGTTTGGAATGGCAGACGCAGCAGTCTTCTTTATCTCTGTATGTCTTTAGGTCACAATAATCCATCGGGCATTTCAAATCTGTCCTATGTCTAAATTGTGGTATCCAATCTTCATATTTTTCCATTGATATTAATTGAAGTAAATATAAATTACATATTAGTATGATTGTTTGCATGTTTCCTAATAAAAATGTATCACCACAACAATTTATATTTTAACTCGGCCAAACTATAAGATTCTAAAATAAAGGAAGTCACTGGATAAAAAATTATATTTTCTGTTGTGTAATGCAAAATATATTTGTGTCCATCATCAATTTAACAACGCATTCAATTTAGGCACACATAATTAGGGTACGTTAACTGTTAGCATTGCAAATACTTCTGATGTAGGATCAATTCGGTGTTTTCCCCATCAGAAACGTTTAAAACGACTATTCGCTTGAATGATTCCGTTTAAACTTCATCTAGGTCGTTTTTGTTTGGTATTAAAGGTCATGAAAATATGTTATGACCACACCTAGATCGTGTAATTTTAGCAATTAACATCTGTGGAAATTCCTTTTTTAAAGCAACTTATATGCCAAACAAGAAGTGTTATGAAGTGCATATTTTTATCAAGGTTGATAGATAATCCACTGTAATATCCCAATTTCTTTCTGTACAAAAAATAAAGGGCTTCAGTATATTTACAAACTGCAAATCCTAAAGGCCAGAAACCCCACATGGTTAAAATTAGCTGAACAGTCTACGTTATCAACATTCATCAAGTTCGACGCAAAACATTTAAATGTACCTTCTATGCCTTATTTTGCACAATTGTGGACACAATAAAAAGATTTCATCTGCATCCTGCATCAGTAGGGAAAAACTGCATCATGTTAATAGCCTTATATTGGCATCTTATACAATGTACAATGCATGGTAACAGAGGAACTGACTTAATTCAAAGACCTAAATGTAGTCACTGGACCGTAAAATTGAGGTCAAGGTCAGCTAACATTAAATACACAGTCATGTACTATTCATTAGAAACCTTTATAACAAGTATTGTCCTCCTACCACGCATGTTTAGAGTAGAACTGACATAATGCTAAAATGTTAACATTGGGCAGTGAAATTGAGTTCAAGGTTGAGTGACACCAATTAGAACGTCATGTACTATTGATTACAAAATATTGTTATCTGCTATGCATGGTTACAGACCTAACCCAAAAACTTATGTAGCCACTGGACCTTGAAATTGCTAAATCAGGTGACACATACCAAACAGTCATGTTCTATTCATCAGCAACCTATAAACCACATATTGAAATCATACTATACATGGTTACAGAGGAACTGCCCTAATCTGAAACTAACACTGTAACTGTACCGTAAAATTGAGGTCAAGGTCAAAGGAGAGTTAACTCACTTGCAAGTACGCATCATAAGCCACCATTGACCAAATATGATAAACTTCGGCATAAGGTTTCCAAGATATAAAGCTAAATGTCAAGTGTTAAGAGGCCCATACATATGTCTTGCCTCCAGTGACGTAGGTCGAAGGCGATACATAAACAACTACTTGACTGACTGCATTCCAATTATTGTTTTCATATTTCAGCCAACACGTAGGCGAAACAGATTTTCACCAAACAGGAAAAAACTCCTTATTACATGTTTTAGGCTCATTATTAAGATCATATTGTGGTAGACATAATACATTATAAAAATATAATGAAATCGAATTTGTAATAATTTATATCGTTTTTTTCCAAATGAATTTTGGTATTCGTGTTTTGCATTTAATTGTAGATTTAATTTTTAGGTTTTTATTATAACGTAATTGAATTTTTCATAATTTATATCGTGTTTTTTTTTCAAATAAATTTTAGTATTCGTGTTTTGCATTTAATTTGTATATTTAATTTTTAAGTTTTTTCTCCCATTTTAGGTGCATGACTTGAATACGCGGTAAATGGAAGGTATTTTGTTTATGACGTAATGAGTTCTTATTGTGGCGTTATTATTTTTAACCAATCAACTGCTGAGAACAACAAATTCACTAGTGACGAGAAAAATTTTTTCCACACCGGTCAAGCGGTTGAAATATTACGTCAAAATTAGAGAAACGGTTGGTTTATGTGTCTGGATATCTATTAACTGTAAATGTTCAAAGACTTTTGGTTTTACGGATAATAGAGTCGGGTAAATTTATTCCGATTGATCAAGTTTCTTTTTTTATGTTTTTTTCTTTTTTCTTAATACTCATATAGCTGCATATTTCGCATTTCTATCATGACTTGTTCTAAATAACTTACTCTGAGAGATCAAGACTACACTGGTCTCAGGTTTGTTTCCTGTTTTCTTATTTGTAATTTAAAATAACCAACTTTCATCTGCATGTTTAAATAAATTTATTTTTCCACGCACGAAAACCCGGTAAGCTTTACGTTTATGTGAGAATGTGCATTTAACGTATAATTTAAGCCTTTAAATAATTAGGTTAGTTGTACCATTAAAAGATTAGCTGAATGACTACGTATTTTGATAAATTTACATTAAAACGAATAAAAGACGAATATTTTATTTGCTTTAAACATGTTATAAGCATTAACATTGATATTTACTCTTAGCTTTTATATTTAGCCTTATTTTAAAATGTATCTAGAATGAGAAAATGACAAAAAATGAAAGATCTCTATATGGATTTTTTAAATTTGAGTCTGTTCTTAGTGTTACGGTAATCGTATAATTAGTATGTTTGATTTTTTGATGTTTTATTTTATTTATCTACCTTGTTATTTTTTGGTAATTTCTTCAAAATTTTTCTTATGCACCGGAAGCGTTGAGTGATTCTCAAGACTGACGGATCAACGTACCATGTAGATGTAGATGAATATTTTTATACTAATAATAAATAACTTTTATTGATATGATATGATAAATTTAATACTATACAGCGTGTGTTTGGTTTAGAGCATAATTAAGAAAACTATTATTTGTAATTGAATTAGAAGATCTATTTGAATGTAAATTTATTCTTCTTACTCAATCTCTGTGGATAAGGGGGTATATACATAGTGATGGTGGTGTGGTGTCCGTCCGATACATAATCTCTTATCTGCTACTACTTCTGTACCAATGAATTCAACTTGATGAGTTTTTTACAGAATCTTTGACACATTATGCCATGGTGCACATATTTTACATTTTAATCGGAATAATACGTTTTTCCCATAGCATTACATGGACATTCTGAGACAGGGGTTACCAATTAGTGAGTAACTAACTAACTAATCCTCTTCACCCCTAGTGAACATAAGGCTATAAGTGAGTATTACCCGCTTTTTTCTAGTTTGTAATAACTTTAGCTCATCAGTAATAAATATTGTCCATTGTGGCCATGGTTTTTGTCCGGTACAATCAAAATGATTCATTTTTAGTAGATATTACAGAATATTGTAACTGTAGATTTTGAGAAGAATTAGCAATTTCTTCAAATACGATCCAAGAGTTTTACAGGGCAGTCATTTTTTTTATTAAAACCTGAAAAGGTTATAAACGGAAAAAAGGCAAACAGGAATCAGATCGCGAGGACTTTCAGTCGGTTATGCGTAATAAAAACTTGTTGTCTATTATAGCTGTAATAATAAAAATGTTGATCCCACTCTATCAATATAAACCAAATCTATCTTTGATTACATTTTAAGTCATCAATTGAAGTAGTAGCGTATAATCGAGTTAAAACAAATAGATGAAGAACAAACAAACTAAACGATGTCCGAATATACCTTAAAAAGTCGGACACAAGGTTAAATTTGTTAACTTGCAACACTTAATGACCAGGAACCTATAAATCAACGGGACTGGAATCTAACGATATCGTATACTTTTCCTAGTCGCGCCACTCCTCTAATTAGTTAACAAGTGTCGACACGGATATGACCGTATATACGGCTTTTGTACGATACAATCTGTTCGAGACGCAGGCAAGTTACGTGCATTTATCAATACATTGATGTATTTAATAAAAAAAATTAAACAAATTAGAAAAAACACAAAACACACACACACAAATAACAAAGAAAAAAAATCAACCAAACAAACAAACATAAAACAAAACCATAAGTTTTGATTGATTCTAAAATTATATTGTTGTACTAGTCCAATTGAATTAAAATCAAAGTCTCCTTGTATGATTTTATTTGATGTTTATTGTTTTCACCAATTAGACAATTTAATTGATGACAAAGGAATTAGCTACCTAGGGTGTACCCTCAAACAACTTATGACACCGTTGTTTATTGAACCATTTGTTCGCTGCACCTGTGATTACATAACAATTGCAACAGGTGTTCGCCAAATTAAAAGAGAATGGGTTGTAAAAAATATTTATTCCAATTATGAAATGTTTTTATCATTTGCATTTAAAATTAAAGAGTTTCTTGTAAAAAGAAGCTGAAAATACGAAACAGTATGGAGATGTCCTCGTGGCAAAAAGGTAAAAAAATGCTTATTAATCGTGTTATCAATTATAACATATTTATGTGCATTCTTTAAACATTATTCTTTCAGAATATAAAAGAAAAAAGGAATAATGCGTTCATAATACAGGCGGGGATTGGTCTTATTTAAGGGGACCGCTAAAAATTTGCGTCGTCTTCCTGAAAACGTGCTAATATTTCATGCTACATAATCCGATAATAACTGGGGATTCTCAACAAAAATAATATATGGTGCAACGCGACAAGAAAGACGAATTGGTTGGTCTATACCTTTTAAATGAGTATCTTTGCATCACTATGATATATGACAAGAAAGACGAATTGGTTGGTCTATACCTTTTAAATGAGTAACTTTGCATCACTATATGATATAAAATGACATACAAAAATGGCGAGCGTTAAAAATGCTCCCGATTTGCGCTGATTTCCATGTATTTTGAAATGATAAACATGATCCAATAATAAAATGAGGCAAATAAAACACTTAAAATATTTACTTCACAAGATAAATTGCACAAATTTAAACTGAAATATTAGTATCGTGTTGTACTAGACTCTGTGTTTTCTACGTTCTCGTTAAATCTTCTTCTTCTTGTAATGTAGAATTCCTCCAATGTCTGGAGCAACCATCAAACAGTTGATGTATACTGTAGCAACTTTTATGAGAGCATGCGCAAATTACAATATATATACAACAAATATAACAGGTAAAACACTAAAAGTGATCCAGTAGGTCGGTCCTGAATAAATGTTTACCCTATATTACTCAATTAGCATAAGCCAAAACTATAATTTGTTCCCTATGATGAACAGTTTTGAGAAAATAAAACAAAACAAACCAAAAGGGTCCATGACTGGTCATTAGTTATTACTGACTATTAGCTAAGACTGGCTGTTCAAAATGTAACTTCTTTTACAATGTAATGCAAATATCATTCCTCTAGAGATAGACTCCAGTGAGTTCATCACAGACTCAGATTGTAAGAACAAAGGTACTCTCGGATTTGTAATATCCAATAAAATTTGTGTCACTAATTGCTGGTGATGCAGAACTGTATCCAACAACAAGGCATCAATAGTTTCAATTTGTTTATATATGAAGTTCATCAAGTTATTTCTTACATCACTAGTTTTACTACAGTGTAGGAGAAAATGTTCTCGGTCTTCAATATCCAGATGACACAGTGGACATGTAGCATCAGGAGTAGACTTATTGAATTTGTTGCAAAGATACTGCAGGGGATATACACCAGTAAGCACTCTAGCTTTTATGTTTGCCTTCCTATTACTAATTTGGTCGAACTTTGATTGCCGCCAAAGATAATGCATTTTTTCTAAATGTCATTGACTTAGAGCTTAAGTATACCAGTGAACTTTTATTTTCCATCATGGCTGTAATCTTTTCAATCCATAATTTATCTATCGCTGACTTTACTATTTTTTTCCAAGCTAGTTTACTAGGAATATTATCCAAAAGATCATATACCGAGCCAAGATTATAAAGATGCAGTAGCTTTTCAGCAGAAATAAACCAACTATTAGACTTGTAATTTTTCACCAAAAGTTGTCTGATACAGAGTTCTTTCTTAATGCCATTTTGACGTATAATTTGACCCAGTTTACCAAGAATCTGACTATGAATAAAGGCTTCCAATGGCAGATTACCACTCAGGATATAAACGGCAGCATTAGCTGTTCTATCTGGCATATTTAGCAACATCTTTATCTGTCTTTTGAAGAACAAATTTAAGTCGTCCAGGTTCTTTCTACTTAAGAGATACGGAGTTAAGGCCAAAACATAGTCTAGGGCGGACATAGACATTCCAAAGTTTCATTGTAATTCCGGGGTTGAGGCCGTTACGGGTAACTAACGGGAACATAAAATCCAGCGTCATTTATTGCTTTTTAAAAATTCCCCCCCCACCCTCGTCTCCTTATGTGCTGTGTTGTTGGGTCATTCTCATCAGTACATTTTACAAAGCATCCAAATTGATTATCAGCAGCATATTTGTCTAAAGTTGGTTTTTCAAACGACCAAAGCCAATGTTCCTGAACAGCTAGAACATCAACCTGTTTTAAAATAGATGTTAGGTATATGTTGTTTGTAGCAAAGTTCTCCACATTGAATGTTGCAAGTTTAAGGGTCTCATGAGTGGTGGAGGTGGTTGGATGAACCGATGCATCGGTGCAAGTGGCATTATTTGATTCTGCACATGCCACGGATTGAGTATAACGCAATTTGGACGAACCACTGGAAAAGGAGGCACTACTGGCGGTGTTATGTTTGCATTTGACATTGATTTTCGTTCCGGTCTCGCGCGACAAAGAAATCTTTCTTTTTAAGATGAAGGCTTAGCGAGTGTCCAGTCCCGTTAGTTATACTAGTCCCAGTTAATGACATAGAAAATAACTAGTGTTATTATTATAAGTTGACTTGCAATGCACACCATATGTTGTAAAAATGACTCCTGACACCCAGTATACCCCTGCTATTCACACCATTGAATTGACTAAGTCGGTAAACAGGAAGTAGATATGCGACACAACTGAAATCAGTACACACAGTATATGACCACATAATAAAACTTAGGAGTATACTATCAATATTTACATATTTTCTCTACTGGTGCTCTGGCTTCCTTGACCAATAAAAACTGGACGCCATGAAATTGCTGAAAGTGGTGTTAAAACTCATCCAAACAAACATCAATATTTACAAATCTGAATACTAAAAGAAGATTTAAATCAAACTAGATTCAGCGACGAAAATCAGAAAATAAAAACAAACAATGCTTTCATATAAAATTTAATAGGTGAAGTACAAAAATAATTGATTGTGAGATAAAGCATGTTATCTAAAATATCAAAAAATTAAAAGTAAAAACATAGATGATTGCATTTTTAGTACATTGGTGTTTAATTGCCTTGTAATTAATTAACAAACGTTCACATGTGTCAGTACTTTGTTATATAACAGAGTGCAATTACTAATGTATATCAGTATATCATATACCCATAAGGATATAGTCAGTTTAATGAAAGGTGTGTTTCAAACTCATTTTAAGATAAATATACATAATTAATGCTTTCAATGATTGTTATCTCTCGAGTATAGTATGCTAAACCTAAATTTTATGTTTTAATAAAAAAATTAGAGAATGTGTACAAACAGTAAACAATGGTAATGATTTCTAAGTATAACTGAGGATATATAGATACACAATGGAATTTCTACGATAACAATGTTTCTACTGTAAAATAATGTTTTGTTAAATACTACAATTAAATAGGTTTGGAGCGTGGACTGAATAGACATTTTATTTTATAGATTCAAAACGGATATAAGAATTTGTGTAGAATAGATTTTAGATAAGGATAGAAATTTTTTCAAATAATAGCACCAATAAAAACAAGTTATAATTTAAAGCTCTAGATACAGAATACATGGGACTGTAATAAAAAAAGATATAATATTTGGTCATAAAAACCATTTTTGCTAACATTAAAAAGTAATTGGCTAATTTTGGTGTATGTAAAATAATAAATAAACTCTTTACATTACCTGTTTGATGTATGAACGAGAATTACAAAATAAATATGTATTTTTTCTATTCACACTGGACAAAGGGGTTTATTGTGTGTCTAACTAAATAAAAAAACAGGTTTAAGTAACAAAAGAACATTCATTGGACATTAAAAGTTTTCTGATGTTAACATGTTAGTACAATAAACACTTTTGTTAACAAAAAACAATTTACCCTTTAACTGCTGAAGTCATCTAGATAATATCAATGTTCATGCTTGTAGTACAGTGTAACATAATTAGCTCTATATAATATACATGTTCAATAAATTTAACTTCATCTTTTTAACTTCTGGTGTATAATACTCATCCAAGCATATCCATTGTAAGGATTAAGGTGATCATTAAACAATAATTATAAATATAAGAGATATTCTTATATACGTTAGAAGCTTAGAGCTTAACTAGTTACCAAAGTTATGGTAACTGATACCTCGAATTTTGGACTGAATTCGACTTATCTATGTTTTTTTTTACCCGAATTTTACCAAAAATTGTCTATTCAACTCATCGTGCTGAAAATACAGTAATAAGTGTATAAATTTAAGAAAACCAGCTACTGTTGATTTCTTGGAAGGCAGAAATGTAAAATGAATGTTAAAGATACTTATATAAAAAAAATTGTTAAAGCTACTTATATAAACAAATTGTTAAAGATACTTGTATAAAAATAACAGGAGACAATTGTATGCACCAAAAAGTCAGAATAAAATGATCTTCCACAATAGTGGATTTACAAAAATAAAGAATTTATACAAATATAGTCGCCCTTGGAATGACAGTTTTAATAAAAAACACAGTAGTGGTAACGTAATTCTGATTGTTTCTCTTCCATATTGTTAAAAATACATGATAACAAATGTTCTGACAATATGTGTTTATAATAAGGATAATAAATGTATTGCATAATGGCTTGTTAGTAAATGTAGATGGTAAAGCTATCCAATTATATAACTACTATAATGCTGTTAGCCAATATCAGCTTTACAACAATTTTTAGAATATTTATATATAAATTTGATATAAAAATATAACTATTATGCTAATTAAAACAATAACAATAAAGAATTCAAAAAATTTAACAAGTTATAAAAATGCTTATAAAGCTTTTGCAGATCACTAACACATGAATATATTTCATATAATAACACCAAATTAATTACTTAATTACCAAAGAATAAATATAGATTCTCCTTAAGTTTAGAGTGGATTACAAAATTCCAACACAGGAGATTTTTAACCTGTGAGCTTTTAGCTTGATTTTAACTATTATGGGTGTAGAAATATTGTAATTCATGAGAAACTTAAGGAGAAACTATTCCTCCCATTTTATTGAAATGATTTTCCCATCAAGTACCCCATTCAACCCCACAAATTTAATCTGAATGTGTTATGACACCGGTAATATCTTCAACATTCATGATGAACGATTAATTAGCATGTTAATTACATATACAAATAATTAGTACATCATTGAAAGATAAGAAGATCTTTATTTTGAATGTTCTAGCACATATTTTTGCTTTATGGGACATGCATTATGACGTCACTTACAGAAGAGCACAATACTTTAATCAGCTAGGGAATAAAATTATTTTTAATTACTTGGTCAAGCAGTATGGAAATTCTCCTCAAGATTTGAGTGGTTTAAAATATTTCTACACTGTAGAATATTTAACATGCTAGGGAATTAAATTATTTTAATGACTTTGTCGCTGTATGGAAGGAAATTCACCAAAATTGGGGGAAAATTTGCCAACTTTTATTACTGTTTCTCTAACAAATATTTATATTCTAGTTAACCACCTAACCAAATGGTTCAGGCAGTTAATACAAATAAACCTGTTATTTTGAACAAGTGAATGTCCAGTAAAATAATATAAACATTGAGATTCCTGTAATAATATCAGACATATAAATAACTAACAGTATATGTTACTCTAAAAATATTGTAAAGTATTTTTCCTACCCAAGCATAAAAAATAATTCAGTTTTAAAATGTGTAGCAGTAACACTATAATATCAAATAAAAACAGAGTACCCTGAAATTTTTTAATTAAAATTAAAACAGTATTATAAGGTCACTTGGGTATTGAATTTGAGTGCTGAAACCAATTCATGAAAATTTTAACATTTTGCTTATTTTTACTAATTAAATTTAAATTAAAGAATAATATAAAATATATATAAAAATATTATACACTGGATTTCTTAAATATTTAACAATATTAAACAACTACTAAACGTATACATATTCTGTGTTATAACCACCTACATGGTAAAAACAAAAAACCTTAGTTTTCTTAAAATATAAAGAAAAATATCAAAAAACTACACTACAACCTTGTTATACATGCTAAAGCCATGAAATATCACAAAAGTTAGAATTCTGTTAACAGCCTAATAGCTTCACAATTGTTTTAGGTTACTGGTTACGTTTGAAGTTCTGATACAGGTCGACTGTTTTATAAATCTGTTTTAGGTGACTGGTTAAGGTTGAAATTTTGATACAATTCTGGCTCTGCTTCTGTAATAAAAGAAAACATCTTTGATAAACCAATTTCTAAACCAGATCGGTGAAATTCACAGCAGATTTTCTGTGCTTCTTTTTTCAGTGTGTTCAAACAGAATCAAATAAAATATGGAATTGGAGATATTTTGTGTAGATGGTGTTGTTATCTACTGAATAAGTACATAAACATAAATATCATTTTGTAATGTAAGGGACACAACTCAAATTTAATTTTGTGATAATATATCTTACAAATAAATAAATTTGTGCAGAAAATGTCAAACTTAAGATGTTAGAATAGAGATGGGTAAATATTATTTCATCCAAATAATTATTCAGATTGTGATACAGCCTAATGGATATTTTCTTGATAAACAATGCTTCTAATACATAAAATCAGCACCTATGTTTTATCTACAACAAACTATCTACACAGTAAAAGTTCTTTTATATTGCTATTTTTTTATATGACAAGCATAAATGGATTATGGTTTTCCCGAACGAAATATATCAATTCAAGAAAAGTTAATATATTTTTATAAAAATATTTATCAGAGCAAACAATAATTGTAAAAGCAAACAAGTATGTGTCTGATCTTACCAAATGCTTTGTTCTCATATATATTCTCTTGTAAATTAGAATTGCCATACAGGTCATCACCGCCATCTTGGTTTGCCAACTCTTTCTGTCTTTTCCTCTCAAGAATGTCTTTTATACAGTCATGTATGAATATGTATTGTTGCTGAAAGGTAAAAACAATTTCTTTTATTATTCATAAAAAAGGTTTATCTCTAAAAAAATATATCTTCCCTGGGTTATCCATTTAAAGGAATCAATTTTTATATTAAATATGATAAAAAAGTTTTGTGAATGAAATATGCATTTACTACGATGACCAATTTTCAAGGTTTTTATGACAAAGGTTCATATTATGTTTGACTGTAAAACCCAAATAATTCAGCTATTCTGAAAAAGAACAAGGTAACAATCAACAAAATGGACAAACAGGCTACAAGCAAAATTATGACATATAGGAACAAAATGTTCCTTTTTGTGGCGGGTACTAGCCTATACACACTTTTACAAAGGGGTCTTAGCAGGCAACTCTTCAAACACCTCACACACTATGAACTGGTGTCAGGCTTTTCATATTATGAACTGAAAATGCCCAAAGAGAGGGCATCACTATCTGCAACATGGGGACATGCAAAATAGAAGCAAAATTATAAACATGATGAAGTAGCCTTAAAACAACAACTTTTTCTGTAGCCATAAAAAGTGGTATATATAAAATTAAGTGAGTGAATGGTATTTTGTGTTAAGTTATTGCAGTGTTCCATCTTTAAGTGATTAATTTAATTGTGAGGTTATTTCCTCTTTATATGAATGTTAATAATTAACTAAGAATGTCCATACACAAGAACTTAAATATACACTACAATCAAATCAATAAAAAATTGTGCACACATTTTTTATTTCAAAATTTGTACAAAAAACTTAAATTCTGCTGATGAATTTCTGTCTTCAGGTGCAAAAGGTTTTTTATACTACAAATACATCTACCAAAAAGACGAATTATATAGGCATAAATATTGTCCTTTTGAACGATTATATTCAAACAAGCCAATGCCTTGTAAGTGGGTGTTCATCAATTATAGATACATTACATGAGGTAAATGGACATTGATCGGTATAAGCTAACAGTATATGAATAAAAAGACATGTTTACAAAAAAAAAATACCTACCTCAGTCTGGACCATGTACATACGACATTCCCTCATTGTTACAACCAGATCAAATATATCGATAGTATGACTGAAGTCATGGTCTCTGATAAACTGCATCAGATGGTCCAAAGCAATAAATGTTCCAGTCCTTCCAACACCAGCACTGAAACAATATGAAACCAACTTTTTAGAAAAATATGGCAAACAAGTGTGGACTGTGAGCACGCTCACAAAGGGATACCCCCGCTTCGCTTCAAATCCAATTATCTCCCCTGAATAATATCCGACACCAACGAAAATTCTTTATGCACATCTACATATGATGTACTTCCTTCATGTAAAGTTTCATCAAAATCTGTCAAACGGTTTAGGAGGAGTTGCGCTTATGAGGTCTCACACTGAATACTATATTTAAAAAGTCTAAGTCCAATTATCTCCCATGAATAATACCCTACAGTGACAAAATTCTTTATGCACATCTACATATGATGTACTTCCTTCATGTAAAGTTTCATCAAAATCTGTCAAGCGGTTTAAGAGGATAAGTGCTTACAAGCGATGTGGACAGACGGACAGACAGGGTGATTCCTATATACCCCCCAAACAAGTTTGTGGGTGGGGGGGGGGGGGTATAATAAAAGTTCATGTCTGTACAAGTTTTAAGGTCAACATATTTTGTCAATTAATATTCTCTAAATGTATTCAGTATCTGGTTTAAATACAGAGTCTTTCAATTCCATTAGCAATAGATATATAATAGCATGTCACATTCCATTAAGTTGTCTCACTTTTATAAAGATGTCTGTTATATCTAAAATTCTAATGTGCAATCTGTAGTTTGATTGCTTGTTTGTTTGAATGGTGTTTAACAAGTGGCTTTCAGCAATTTTTCAGCTATATCATGGCATCCAGTTTTATTGGGTGAGGAAGCCAGAGTACCCAAAGAAAACTCAAGACCTTCAGAGGTAAATCTGTAGTTTGAAGCTAAGTTAAATAGATTAGGAATAGACTAATAAAAGATTAATACTTATACATGAACTCTGATAAAGAGACGCCACTTTAGTAAGGTATTGTGTCCCCATTGTTCACAAATAGAAATGGACTAAAACTATTACCTGCAGTGAACCACCATGGGAACTTTACTTTCTGGAATAGTCACATGACTTCGTACATTCTGTATAAAATCAATCATCACATCGTTTTGTACATTGGCAGAGAAATCCTTCCAGTTCAGGAAATGGAAATGTTTCACATTACGAGTTTTGTTTCCCTGAAAACATTTATAGGAAATACATTTATGACCAATATTAATGACAAAACTTTTTTTACAGATATTTATGTAAAGCTTTAACTATACTTAAACAAAATCTCATGATCTATAGACTTTTTTAAAATATTGTATGCCAGTCCATACAATTCTTTAAAATGACTGAAAAATAAATAACTTCCAATCAAATAACAGAGCATAACACTATCAGGTGCACACAACATCAACATTTAATTTTTTGCAAAACCACAAAATTTTAGTTATTTTAATTACTTCATTATTCGAGATCCATTTTTAATGAGATACTTACATAATCGAAGCCCGAAGAAAAGTCTAGCTTCATCAATTTAAGTTGATAAACAACCAAACAGTCATTATAAGCTTTAAGGATTTGACATGTTGCATGTGTTTCAAACAATATTTTTCTAGTGACCCTCTTGACTCATTACTTACCAACGTCAGTTTAAAGACCCTCATCTCATAGGTATTGATGGTAGAACATGATCCCATTTCCACACCAATATCTCCATACTGTTTTGGCTCTGATGATTCTGTTGGCCAATAGCACTCACATTTAATCTACAAGTAGGTCAAATTACTGCATTAGAATACAACAATATAAGAACTTCTCGTAAAGAAGGGGCATTGGACAGCATTTAACTAAACATTAGATTTCATATTTACTATACAAAGCTGTAGGCATTTCAAATGCATAGAAACAGACAGATGTAGACCATATGTAGAGCCCTGCAAATGCAGAAAATTCATATTTTATTAATTTCAACAAACCTTGATAATGAAGTATAATAAACCAGGTATAATATTATTTTTGTTTGTTGCAAAACTTTTTTTTCATGTTTATACTTACCCTTCCTTCTTCTTTACAGAGAGTCAACATGACAATGATAGACACATTCTGCTCCCAAATCATTCTCCAGAAGTCATCAATGGTGCTCGGTATGGGTCCCTGGGAGGCTATATACTCCCTCTTGGAACTGTAGCCCTGTAAATATAATGGAAGTCATACATGGCTCTCCATAAATTGGTCCCTGGGAGGCTATATGACAACAGCTCTGTAAATGACCTTTGACTGAGGGAGAGGAAATTAGTTCTTATTTTGATATTTGGCTGCGCCCAGCTGTAGCATGGATAGTGGAATTTATTATTCAATGGAATTTAGATATTAGAGCTGTATTTAAAAAGCAGTTTCATACAGAATCGATAAATAAATTTATTTATATAATTTGTTAAATGTATTGGTTATTTTTCTGCTGATTGTGCAAAGCCCATTTCTGGACTAATGTATGGGTGTTTGTGAGTTTCCTTGAGTACCCTTCGGGGTTTCTAAATTTGCGAAAAATATTATCTGACATGACACCTTGAAAATTTATTGTGATACAAATGAAATTATTTTGCTCGTTTTGAGGGGTCTCTCATTACTCAACACAACTTGGTGCCCGAGTCACAGCAAAAAATGTTAATAGTTTCCCCAATACACAAATAATTAAGAGCATGTTGTAATATACTCCTACTTGGAGCTGTAGCCCTGTAAATATAACAGAAGTCATCAAAAGTGCTCTGTATTGGTCCCTGTGGGGCTATATACGCCCAGTTGGAGCTGTAGCCCTGTAAATATAACAGAAGTCATCATTATCGCTCGGTATGGGTACTTACAGGTATGTAGTTAGCATTGATGAATGTTGAACCATTTTCATCATCATCTTCCAGGGGCAATAACTTGACAATGGTTTTGTCATCTGAAACCAAAAATTATGTCTGTGTATATATTATTTCATTTAGTGATATAAATACATTATTTTATTTTGTTTCATTGTTTGATTGTATAGATGTTTATGTTTAGCAAGAACGATTCTAAGCTATATTCTGTATAACAACAAGTAGACAAACAATCAACAAATAAATGGGATTCTAATGCAGTTCTTGATGTAACGTCAATTCCGATTGGATAACGTGAATGATTTCATTGCATCAATTCAACGATTGATGCTGTCAGATTTTAACGCAAGCGCAGACGTTATTTCCGGCAAATAAAAAATTCCAATTTTATTCAGTTTATTTAGTTTTTTATTGCCATAACATTAGCATGGAGATAACTGTATTGTATTTGAAGATTTGCCTGCATCAACTGGCGATTTGATGGTTGGAAATATCCGTTTACTGGCTCCGCTTACGCGTCGCCAATATACTCAATTTCCGACCATCAAATCACCAGTTGATGCCGGCGAATCTTCAAATACAATACAGTTATCTCCTAATTTACAATGGGCAGACCAGTTGAAGTATGGGAATTTGAGTAGGGGCAAAATGTTTCAAAATCTACTAAATTGAAATTTATGTTGCATTTATTTTAGTTTTTTAATTTTTTGCTTACCAAATTGACATATTTTGTGCCTTTATCAAATCAAAAAGCGTATTTTTTTTTCCAAATTAACCTATAAGTTTAATTACTCATTTTCATGAGACTACAGTTCACAGCTGGATTTGGTGAAATAGTTAAATCAAGCAATACAGGATTTTCTATTTTTAGTAACAGATGCCATCTTTGTTGGAATACCAGGCTGTAAGATGTAATAGATAAAATAGATATGAGAGGACATGTGATGATCATAGCTCACCCTGATATTTTGTCAAAAAATTAACAACCACTCATAACTTAATATATGTACTTACATGGTAAAATGTTGACATATCTGTTCTTTAGTTTATTTTGCTCAGTCTCTGCCATTGCAGTACTTGCGTCTTTCAATGTTTTGGGATCTGTTAAAACTTTTACTTCCTGAAAGACATTTTTCAAAATGTGTACAATTGTTTTAATAGCTGTATCATATAATTATATTCTAGTAATTGTAATAAATTCAGTGGTCCTTAGGGTAATGTATTTCATATGTACCGATAATATTTTTGACAGACAGAGGGAAAAGAACAATGCTGCTATACACAGGTGTAAAAATCTCAAAAGTCTGAAATGGCCAGGTCAAATTCAAGTGCCTTAATAAATAGGGAATTGTTTACAACTTGTTGGAAAAATGTTTTAGGTCTGTGTAAAAATGTAGAACGAGTTGATTACACAAAATAGGTACCGTCTTCTGCAAATTGTCTGAAAAATGACACACAAGTATGAAAAATTAGGAAAAAAAATCCTAGAACAATTCCACAATAGCAGGTGCACAACTTTAATAGATGTGCAATCTTTATGATAAGTTTCAGAGATCTGGGTTGAAAACTGTAGGAAGAGTTGATTACACAAAATAGATACCCTATTAAAACTAGATGCTCCCAGGAGCCTGTATTGCTCACCTCAACTTGAAACCAAACAACCCTTTTTTATAAGGAATTGCCCAACACTTCTGCAAAAGTCATTAATTTTGACCTTTTAAGGGAAATAACTCCTATAAGGAGGAGCTTTTGATGCTTAGAGGGAGAAGGGAGGTTCACTTCAAATTTGCTGTACCTGTTATACTTTTTTAACTATCAGTCAAAAACTCTCTTGACTCCCCCCCCCCCCCCCCCCATTTTCTATTTTAAGCCAACGTAGCTATGTAGGTAGTCAGGTGTCATGATTTGCACAATTTTGGTAGAGGACGCCCTAAAGATGATGTGTGCAATGTTTCAAAGCAGTCCTTTAATGGGTTAAAGAGGAGAAGATTTTTTAAAATCAAGTAAATTTGATTTAAAAAATGTTCAAGGACAATAATTCCTAAACGTTTCATCAGACAATCTTGACTCTAAAGCCAATTTTGTAGCCCTCATAGAGCAGAACAATTAAGCAATGCTTAGGTTTTCGCTAGTTGTAATAATTTTCAAGGTTTTGAGGCAAAAATGGCAAAAATCATCAATTTCAACAATTAAAGGGCAATAACTCCTACAAGGAGTCATCATACAACTTTGACCCAATGGAGTGTTTAGTAGAGCTTTTGATGCTGAAGAAGGAAGGTCTCTTTGGTTTTCCTGTATCTGTTATACTTTTTGAACTATCAGCCAAAAACTGTATTTTGACCCCCCCCCCCCCTGTTCTATTTTTAGCCATGTTGGTTGGTCTGAGGCCATGATTTGTGCAAACTTGGCAGAGGACATTTTACTGATGATGTGGGCAAAGTTTCAAAGCAATCCCTTCAGTGGTTTTGGAGGAGAAGATTTTTAAAGAAAAGTTAACGACTACTACAGACAAAGATGACGACGATGATGGATGCCAAGTGATGGCAATAGCTCACATGACTCTTCGGGTCAGGTGAGCTAAAAAGACTTTCCCTTATGTTTGCAAACAATGTTATAAAATAAAACAACTGACTTAGGACAAGCTTATAATAGAACAACATTTATAATAAACAATGTCTCAGGAGATTATATTTGTCAAAATATATCATAAATATCAACAAAGGTAACAATTTCTCTAAAAACAAATAATATTTTTTAAACTACTCATCTTCATAAGAAAATATTACCTGTTAAGCAGAAAATAAAAAAAAGTTTCCACATTTTGTAACAGTGACACCTTGGCAGGACAAAAAGGCTGCTATAGACACAACTGACCAAGAGGAAACCACCATGGACCAATTATGCAGAATTTTGTTTATGAGAAGATTGAAATGTGAAGTCTAGTTGAACAGACAAGATACAAGGTGAGGACAATAGGCAATCCCAATTTTCATATTGGTGAGCTACATATATTGCACACAATTTTATTTATTTAAACAGATGTAACTGCAAAATAATTTAGGAAAAGGGTACTAATTTATAATGATAACATACCTCGTATTCATGTGCAAACTTCAAATTACTGTCTTTATGGAGTTTCTCAACATGTTCATCAAACATTGACATCATTACTGGCCTAAAGGGCAAATATAGTTATTTACAGAAATATTATTATGACTAATGAAATAGCTGGTATATACAGCAGTAGTTTGGTTATGTTAATCTTTGATAAATCATTATTTTTAGTACTTTCATGTATTATGGTGTTTTTAACAATAGATTCAAACTCCTCTTGATAAATTACAGGGTAGACAAAGAGTGACAAATGATATTAAATACTCCTATTTTTTAAATAATTCCCTTTCCCTTTTGTTCAATCTTGTCTTCTTTAGATTATATTAGAAATTTATTCCCAAATTAAAAATCTGAAAATCAGATATAATAATAACTGTGACCAATATCCACATGCACATGTATATACACACTTAGTATATAGCAGGGTATGCCTGCATAACCAATTATGCAAAATGTGTACAGTATGAACTTTATCAACTATTATTTCAGCTATATAAAGCTGGAATACCAGATGAAAATTCACAACTTTCAGCAGGAAAACTGGCAATCTTTGTCACTCAATGTTGGATTCAATTACACCCTGCCTGTAGTAAGGCTAGAACCCACAGAATTTACATGCCATTTAACATCCATGACTACCTAGACCAATTGGCCATATTGTGTTTGTGAGTGTGTTACTATATGTATGTAAATACGCCCATTGCAGGATGAATCTTAATATCACGTAATATGTCCCTGTCATGTACTTGGTTTATTATCTATTAATTGTAACACACTGAATAAATCACTGTCATTTCTTATTCTGATATTAATAGAGTATACATCATAGTAATTTCAATATCAACCTATAGTAAACTTTATAGTGTCTGTCCGATGGGTTTTATCTGACAAAATGGAAAACTGCTTAACGCATTTGGTCCTTTTGCAGATCTCAGATTACAGTTTTGAAATCAACAATTATTTTCCATAGTTAAACAGTGTTTTCAAATGCATCTAAATTTTCATTTTGATAAAGCGATTTTTTTTCTTTACTAAATTTTGACCTTATTTTGAACAGAGTGTACGTTAGGAAAATTCCAGTGTTGTCTATTCGAAATCCTTTGAGTAACGTCGTCTGCAGTTGAGGCAAGAAAAGTCGCGGTTTGTCTGAACACCATTGTACGTTACAAAAGCAGATCAACATTTGTAAACAACATTAGACCCCTTTAGAAACAAAAATGGCTGACTTCCTATGGAAATTTGATCTATCAAAATGAAAATTCAGACACATTTTAAAACACTGTTTAACTGTAAAAAATAATTGTTGATTTCAAAAACTGTGATCTGAGATCTACAAAAGGACCACAAACTCGACCAAACGCGGTAAGCAGTTTTCCATTTTGTCAGATAAAACACATCGGACAGACAATGGTACATTTACTATAGGAAGATCTTTACCGTTTTCTTTTAATGTTTTTCCTTTCAACTGAAGGTGTTTCCAAAGGTGTTGGACATTCAAAATCAGCATCTGCGTCATCCATTTGCTTGTGTCTACAATACAGAACAATACTATTTTAACTGAACTAATTTAAAAATTACACAAGCAAAACGAAAAACAGTGGCTTCTAGTTAATTAACAAAACTGTAATGAACATATTCAACAACTTTATTTTCTCCTGGACATTTCCAAGGAAATCAATTATTTCATCAGGAACAGCATTATACATTCAATTGATGTTCCTAATGGATAGATTGCATGTTAATGTTGTTTTATTATTCAGAAGTCATAATATTTTGCATATAAACATTAGTTATCATCTAAGACTGTGTACTAAATATCAATCACTGTTAAAACTTTTGACCAATACTGTAGTAATGTAGCTATAACATATGGACAAGATGAGTGAGTTTTTTTCCATTGATGAGTATGTATGCTCTAAGCTAACACATTTGGACAATATTGCATGAAAGGTCACATGTCTATGTTTAACTCATAGGAAACCCAATACAGCATAGAAAAGCTCCTGTTTAAGTCAAACTTTATAATTTGTTTTCCATGAAAAAAGATAGCATTAGCTTTGAATATATGTTCATCATAAAATAAATACACTTTCTCATGTGGTCGCAAGTGCATCTGTCTAACTCCTAAGACTGTGCTATAAATATAATGTAAGGACAACCAATTATGGTATTTCATACCACATAAATACTCTACATTAAAATGGCTTTATCAGTATACATGCATCATGTACTGCAATGTCCCATTTTAAACTGGGAATACATTTGTCCCTGTTTATTAGTGACCAACCATAAATAATGACAGAATTTATGCCACTGCAGAATACTGATATAAATAGAAATGATATAATAGGTACAATGATATAACAACTCTAGGTAGTACTTTTTAAAGACAAAACAGTATTTGACCTACTTTTAGTAAGGGTTGATAACTAAATGTTAACTCTTTATTGTCTGCAAGATCAACTTGTATTCACAAGTTTGCTTTAAAGCTTAATATGCAGATGTATTTTATAATGCCTACCCATGTCCTCTACGCTTCACTAGGACTATAATCATGATAACAATAATCAAGGCCACACCACCTCCCACAGCTCCTGCTACGATAGCAATTGGGAAGTTTTCCACCGGGACTGTAAAAAGAAACATATGGCAATAAGTTTGTCTGTCAAACCTTCTGTTTGTGTTAAGGTCACATGTGTTATAGTGAGAGATTGTTTGTATAGATAATACTACCAACATGTTATTAACAGGAGCTTTAAATCATGTTTATAAGGTAAGACAGACTTCCATCATAAAAACATATCAAATCTTTCAAATATGTAAAAATTATATAAAAGTTATACATAAAACTGTGTATATATTAACTTCAATTCATTATTCAAAAGTAACTTTACATAAATGAAACTGAAAAATTAAACAACACATACACCAATGTTACACAGACACCATTAAAGCAAAATTGGTTATTAAAATTTATGTCATAAAAGTATCAAAATAAATATGCTACACAAAAAAGTGTTTTATATATAAACAAGAGACAATGCATTTTGTTTATTTTATCTTAAATGTCAAAACTAAGGAATCATTTGTTGTAGTAACCAATAATAATTGGATCAAAGTTAGGATGACAAAAAGAGCTATTAAACTAGATCAAGTGAATTTAACATCTATGTTAAACAAACTATAATCACAATTATCTCATATTAGACAAATATAAATCACAATGTTAAGTACAACAAGCATTGAGTAATAATAATTAATATAATATAAAGATTGTATATGTCAATCAGAATTGAAAAAATTACACATTACATACAAAATTATACATTTTCCTTTCGATTCATATTTATATATTGCTAAGTGCTTAAATAAAAATGTTCACTTGTACAGTAGCAAATTATTTTTAAATATACTTATATTTCTTTAAATCTTCTAGCAGTGAACCCTTTTCAATCATACACATAAACTTACATTATTTTCAAATTAAAGTACCTACCAACTAATGTAGCAAACGGTCCATAATGTGGTGATTCTGTACATCCTCCATTTGTACAAACAAACGTCACAACTCTAAATAAACAGAAAACTATAGTTACTGTACTAGTCTACCAAATATCATCTACATACCAATAACCCTGACTTATTAGTTTTTCTTTTTAGTTTGTAATGGTGGATGTGTATTACTGTAATAAAGTTGGCTGGTTCAGTTGTTTTCTTTGACTACATCTGGTCACAAAGCAAAACGATATCAGTGCACTCATATAATCAATAAACCAATTAGGCAGATAACAAGAAAAAAAAAACATAGCTGCTGAGCCTTAAATATGATATTATAATATTGAGCTGTTGCACACTCTTTTATAAAGTAGATTACAAAAATAATTTCTTACATAAAACTAGTCCCTGGAGGAAGTGGACCATTACAGTAAGTGGTATCATTTATTTTATCACATTGAGTATCTTCCCCTATTACCAGAGTGACTTCGTTGGTACTACGTTTACGTCTGCCTGATGTAGCAACTTCTACAAATAAAAATACAGTGTTGGGAATACAAATTCTTAGGTAAATTTCTGTTGAGTCACTCATTTAAAATGTATAAAACAAGAATGTTGTTATAGCAACATAACAACGTTCTCGTTTAACATTCTTTTTTTGGACATTCTGATTGGATGTTGGATACAATGGAGTCGGAAACAGTGGAGAGTTAATAGGATATCACTATGTGAAAATGGTAAGGCCACACCAAATCAATTTCTTGTTTGACGGACCCCACCCCACATATCTGATTGAAATTTTAAAAATAATGTGTAAATAATTCTATCACTGCATGCATCCAGAAAGTCCGGAAGATTTTTAATTATACTTGTTGAAATCATAATCTTATTAGCACTTTATTTAACTGCTATTATATTGTTTTGACAAACAAAAATATAGCATTGATTTAATTTGAAAAACACAACCATGCCAGTTCTAGAATGGAGGCATGGTTGTCCAAATTGTGATGGTTTCCCACAGTGGCAGTACTTTAGTGCTTCTTTCTTAAAAATGCATTGAAAACAAGAAAACTGACTTTTCCCAAGACATGACAATGAGCAACTCGACAGGTGTCTAATAAGTGACAGGCATTGCTTACTCATCCATGGTTTTTAATGGTTTTGGTGGTTTTGGTTTTTGTGTTGCATTTGTCTATATCTGGGATTCAAACTGTCCCTTGACTTTTGGCTCTTGTTGTTCGGTTAGTTTTCTTTGCTGTTTTTCTTTAAATTTTTTTTTTTTTAAATATTGTTAAAATCATTTTAGTTAATACATTATTATGATGTCACATGATCATAAAATGCTATGCATTGCTCATTATTTAACACTGATTTGTGACCTTTATCTTTTTGGTTTTTATACACGTTACTGACAATATGTCAATAATTTTCAAGTATTATGACAGTTTCTAGCAGTAACATGACATCACAATCTTACACAACAGTAATAAACTTATTTACTGTTTGTTTTATTTTCGGGATCTCATTATCCATCTCGCCACACACAGCTTGACCGATAGTTTTTATCTTGGACATAAAACAGAAAATAATCTATATTTAAAATCATGTACTGTAATGCATAGAACTTATTACAAACTGTTAACATATATCTCTTAATTATTTCTTATATATGCCAAGTTTCTGATGGACAAATGATGGCCACATTGTGATAATCATATCCTTTAACTACTTATACTACAAAAGTGTAGCTGAATAACATTAGTACATCAAACCTCTAACAGCATGGTTTATATTTTTGGGTTATTGGCAACATTGCTTATATATAATACAATCTTCTGTATTTATGCACCCAAATCCACTGATGAAGGTTTGGTGTTTCACAGGGTACTCTGGCTTCCACCTCGTATAAAATTAAGACCAGAATATAGCTGAACAATTGCTGAAAGTGGAGTTAAGCTCCATTATAACAAATAAATGAACAAATGCCATCTAATTCTCTGTTCTTACAATAATTAAGAGATTTAATTAATTTTAACTCCGACATATTTGACTTGTGTATAATACTCACCCAGGCTGGTCAGATGACCATTTGACCAAAAAATTCAGCTGATTGCAGTAATTTTCTCATTTTAATATAATTACACAACAGGGGCATATTTGCTACATGTAGCCAAATGTCGTCTATGCTTGCAGTATAGAATTTGGAGATAATAAAGCAGAAAAAAAAATTGTGATATATTTAGTTTTGGGACAAAATAATAAGCATGTAATATTAGAATTGTTTCGACAAGTATTTGGGAAGAGCTAAGCAACTACATGAAAAAAACTTTATCAAAATTTGCAAACTTAAGTAGATTGCTTGTTAAATTTGCTTTCAATATTGTTTAATATTGCTAAAATGGTCAAAGTCCCATAACTCCTAAAAAATTAGACAACTCAAAATGGTGGTAGAGTAAGCCAGTCTACACATCACAACAATTAATCCTATTAAATATCAAAGCAATTCATTGAACAGTTTCAAAAATGCATCCACAAGATCTACCATTGTATTATATTGCTGAAATGGTCAGTTTCAAAAACTAAACATCATAACAATAAATCCAACCAAACATCAAATCAATCTCTCAAATGTTTTCAGAGAAGATATGTCCACAAAAAGTCAGACAAAAACTGAACAAATGAACTGGATGTCAGTCAAAATACATACTGTCTATCCAGGTTCTGTTGGTAACTCTGTATGCCTTGGTAAATCCTGATAACTTAGACTGTTTCCATGTAGCAATTTTATCAGAAAAATAATTAGCAAGCTTGTTATTGCTGTTACCTAAAATTGAGAAAAACCCAAGCATCAGTTATTTTTCAGTGAAAATGTATGAATAAAACCACTAAAACAAAAGAACCCAAAAATAACATATAGGATGACTAATAATGAAACTGCTATTTCTTTTTTACACACCCACTCAATTAGAGTTGGGGTTATAAAGTGATCCTCATGTTGGTCTGTCCATTCATTCATCCAATTTGGTTTCCAGACGATATTTAAAAAGCATGAATCCGATTTCAATTAAACTTTAGAATATTATTATAGGTGGGTAAGAAACCTTTTGATGTTGGAGGAGTTCAATCAAATGTTAAGGTCTCCAGGCAACAAAGTGGTTTTTTTTTAAATTTAGCGGCAGTATCAGTGATTACTTATAATCAAGGTACTGTGTGAAAAAAAAAAACATCTATCTTTGTAACAATGACTCGTTACTCTTTTCCTTTGCAAAATGGGTAGACCTGCAACAATTTTTTAAAGTACAAGATAAGTTTATGAGAACATTATACATACCATATATATCACAATTAGATTCAGGACAAACCATGACACCTCCATCAGTACGGATTCCATTGTCTGTGTTTAGGAACCAATCCAAGTTAAATTTGAGCTTTATTGTATTTTGTGTGCCAAGTGGTAGAGTCGTGTCATTTGACACAGCTGGTATTAAAGGTTGCGGTGGTGCTGAAATTAACAAAAATACACATTTAAATCTGAACCTAAGTGAAAATAAAATTGGTGTCCAACAAACAAAGGGGTCGGGAAAACAGAAGTCCAAAAAAAAATCACTAATTTAATTTGATTTAAATTGAAAGTTTGGATATACCATCAAAGTGTAATTTCCTAATATTATCTTGAACTAAACATTTTATACTTATGAGCAGTGAACAGTTTTTCCAGAGGAAAACAAGATTTCCAAATCATTTATTGGATTGCTAACACACAGCAGTATGGTCATCAAAATCATGTACAAATTAAGTAACCTTGCTCTGTTAAAAAAATGCATGTTTCATGTGAAAAAGCTTTAATTTTGTAAATAATTTAACCTACTAAATAAGATTTTACTAAATGAATTTTTTTACCTTCAAGTTCTACAGTATATCACAATCCATAAGCTAAAATTGTTATACTAATTCTCAATTTTTTTATAGTTATATTCAAGCTGTCTGACAGGTGTGGAAAAAACAGTTCTCACCACTAGAGAAAATGTGTTCTTATCTGTTGATTGGTTTAAAATAGTAAGGTCATAAAAAGAAATAATGATGGGGGGTTAGCCAAAAATGTATTTCATTTCGCAAATTTACTGCTTTTTAAAATAGAGAAACAAATCTTACATTAGATCTCTTGGATTATTGGATTTCTACAAGCTAGATAGTTAAATTATGGGATTTTATTATTAATTATCTCAATTGCAGAAATCTGATAATCCAATGATACTGATGTAAGATCACAGCTGCTGTAACACCCTTTACATGTCAAAAGATGATCCAGGGTTTTAACTTAAGAATTTTGGCTTGGTAACCCACAACTAAATTTCAAGTAGTCCATCCATATGGTTCTATACAAAAAAGGTAAACATTCTAGTAGCCCACAGCAAATTTTAGGGGCCATCGGCCCATGGGCCAGTGCTTATTTCAAACCATGAGATCAGCAGTCTCCCTTGGTACCCAGACTTTCTCCAAATAAAAAACTGCATACCATGATATAGCGTAATAATTACTAAGGGTGAACCCCCCCCCCCCCCCCCCCAAAAAAAAAATCTGTTAAGTTGATAACTAAATTATTCATTCAGGCTTTTGCTGAGAGTACTGCTATAAATACTTACGTCCAGGACTTGCATAATAATCAGCTTTTTTTTCAGGTCCCTTGTCACCATTTGTGTTCACAGCATACACCTAAAAGAATAACTAGATTGTGAAAGTTTTAGGTTCAGGATAACAAGAGGCTCTCGATAGCTTATATCAGTCACCTGATATAAATAGACAATAATTAATGTATTTTCCTTAAGTTACATTAAATCATGTCATAGTGTCCCTTTTCAATTTTCGATTGTCATAAAAAATAATCAATTGCAGAGGACCAGCCAATGAATATTGCAGTTTGGTTTAAACTGGTTCAATGGGTTCTGATAAAAAGTCTTTATCAATATTTTGCCCATAAGTTTCGTTTTAAACCTTCCATTTTTTAAGGGCATATATTTCCAATCAAGTACTATGCAGAAAAATGTCTAATGACCATTGAGACCAAGTTTGTTTTCTATTGACCCAGTGCTTTAAGTAGAAGAATCAAAAGTTCACAAATACATGGTGGGAAGATATGCTGAAATAGCACCCAATATAAAAAGGTAATTTGCCAATAACTATTTGATTTAGGGGACAAATCATTAGCTTCAACCTCTGTGATTCCCTTAAGGTTTTACATCTTTAATAGCAAAAAGGGACACTTTCACTTACCATTCTAGAGTTGAAAGCAAATTCATTGAAATGTCTTTGTGACCCTAACCTATTTCTAAATATAGTTTTCTAGCTCATCATTAATTTATAGCAAATAAAAAAACAGAATGTGCTCTCATACCATTATTTTTTTCCCTGAAAACAAGATGGTTTTTCTAACAAATTGTAATAATGTTTTCATTGAAATATTCCATATAATTGACAATTTTATTGGTAAAAACATTGATGATGTCATGGGACTATTTGAATTAACTGTAAGAATAATCATGTGACAAATGCATTATATCGTATAATACAGGTGGCTCCATCTGAAATAGATAATCAGATTTCAGCTTGAATGCAAATTAAATTATTGCTGTTGATAACTAGAGGCTACTAGGAGTCTTTCATCCCCACTTAAACTAACAACTGGAAATCCAGCCACCTTTTTTCAAACACATTTTTAACCAATCGGATCAGCACTTTCAAAGGAGTACATTTGAAAAATTATTAAGAATAATTCATAGTTGAACATTTTATTGATTATTTAAATATGGCTACCGACATTTTATTCAAAATATTTTACCACTTGCTTATGCTTGTGAACAAATATTAATGAATATTATGAATGTAGTCGCAGCCTAAAATGCGAGCAACGCACTTTGTTCATGTCGTTAGTTCAGAGCCCCTTAACAGTGCCTCTACATTCCATTGATGACGTGACGTAATAATGTGTTGGTGACATCACAAAACTCAATTTCAAATACAGGGTTTCAGATTGAAAAAAATTTTCCGGCATTTTTGTGGTAATTTAAAACTAGAGGCTCCAAGGAGCCTGTATCGCTCACCTGAACCTGAAACCAAACAACCCTTTTCTATCCAGCTTTTCTTTGCTATAAGGAATTGCCCAACACTTCTGCAAAAGTCATTAATGTTGACCTTTTAAGGGAAATAATTCCTATAAGGAGGAGCTTTTGATGCTTAGAGGGAGAAGGGAGGTTCACTTCAAATTTGCTGTACCTGTTATACTTTTTTAACTATCAGTCGAAAACTCTCTTGACTCCCCCCCCCCCCCATTTTCTATTTTAAGCTAACGTAGCTATATAGGTAGTCAGGTGTCATGATTTGCACAATTTTGGTAGAGGACGTCCTAAAGATGATGTGTGCAATGTTTCAAAGCAGTACTTTAATGGGTTAAAGAGGAGAAGATTTTTTAAAATCAAGTAAAATTGATTAAAAAAATGTTCAAGGAGAATAATTCCTAAACGGTTCATCAGACAATCTTGACCCTAAGTCATTTTTGTAGCCCTCATAGAGCAGAACAATTAAGCAATGCTAACTTTTTCTCTAGTTCTAATAATTTTCAAGATTTTGAGGCAAAAATGGCAAAAATCATCAATTTTGACAATTAAAGGGCAATAACTCCTACAAGGAGTCATCATACAACTTTGACCCAATGGAGTGTTTTGTAGAGCTTTAGATGCTGAAGAAGGAAGGTCTCTTTGGTTTTCCTGTATCTGTTATACTTTTTGAACTATAAGCAAAAAACTGTATTTTGACCCCTCTGTTCTATTTTTAGCCATGGCGGCCATGTTGGTTGGTCTGAGGCCATGATTTGGGCAAACTTGGTAGAGGGCATTTTACTGATGATGTATGCAAAGTTTCAAAGCAATCCCTTCAGTGGTTTTTGAGGAGAAGATTTTTGAAGAAAAGTTAACGACGACGACGGACGACGACGGACGCCAAGTGATGGCAATAGCTCACATGACCCTTCGGGTCAGGTGAGCTAAAAAAGCAATTTAATTTTAGCCGTTTTGTAAAAAAAAAAACAAAAATACTGGGTCTTGCTAACGCAAGATCCGGTATTTTCGTAAATTCCCATTGCATTCCGAGTAGCCCAGGTTTTTTTCAATGATCATAATTTGAGTCTCGTGCAATTTGGCAGACTCTGTACATTAGTGAGCTTCGCTTCCCTCGCATACAATGCCTACTAATATATAAATAATTAACAAGGCATGGGCAGACATGAATTATTTCAATTTTATATATGAAAATGTAGCAATTTCAAATTTTACATCTACAAATGTAAAGAATCTTCCACTGTCAAAACTTTTATCATTATATTTTGTTTTGGAAAATTGAAGGTACTGTGAAAGTTTTATATTGAGAAACAAAATAATATTTATGAACAGAATAATTTAATAATTAAATAACAAAAAAACAACATATGATGATTCAGACATAACAGAATTGGTGACTTATATGAAGATGAAGATCAATATGTAGGTCAATTCTATAAGAATAAACATCAATGCACACATACACTGGGGTTAAACTGATGATGGTAACATACGCTACTACCATGCCAAGATGGCAGATCAAACTGGTAAGATCGGTTTTTGTTGTTATTTTTTTTCTTTTGCGTTTTAACCATAATTTCATTTGAATGATTGAACCTACACTTTTGAAGACTGTCAATATATAGTATTTAGTTTTTTGTATTGTACAATGCTGGTATAGACAGATATTCAACTAGTAAAAATTGGCAATGATTGCTAGTAATGTCATGATAAATTATAGTAATGTCAGACGTTGCACCTTATGTGATGACAGTAATGAGATATAAAGTAAAAAAAAACTGGCTTTCCTATATAATTATCATATAATTTGAGTGTTTCTTAACATTATCTCACACAATACCAGGTTTATATATATATATATTAAGGAAAAGCCGTTATATTGTATCTGTGTATTGAAATATCAAAATAATATCCTATGTCATGCACATAAATCTTGTTTTTGGTCTGCCGAAGCAATGTATTGAAACAACTACAATTTAATGCACATTATTTGGCCCTGATTGTCATTATAAAAACAAGGAATTTTCTCGTTACTAATATTTACTGTAAACAATCCTAGAAAAGTTGGTTTTACAGAAAATACTGCTTTTTGAATGCAAACAGAGATTACTGCATTAACCACCCAACCGAGAATGACAGAAATACCTGGAAAAAATGCTTAAGTTTAGATCATTATAAGAAAAGTCGGAAAATTGATTTTCAAACAAAGAAAAACATGTGTTAAATTTATTTTAATAAAGTTGATTCTAATTTAATTTGTTTCATGTATGGAGTACCATGTTAATAATAATAACTAGATATTGGTGAGATGGTACCCATCTCTGTGGGCCCAGCCGACCTTGAGCTCAAGGTCAACGGTCATCAACCATGGTATGTGACACATCACCTTGATATTATCTATCCACATTGGAAATATCAAAAGCCTAGCTCAAATGATAAAAAAGTTACAATCCTGACATGAATTTGTCATTCAGAAAGCAATACTGTGACCTTAAGGTCAAAGTTCAACAACCATAGTATGCAACACATTGCCTTGGTATTATCTACCCACATTCCAAATATCAAAAACCTACCTCAAAAGATAAAAAAATTTACAGCCCGGACAAGATTAGTTCAGACGGACGGACTGATTACTAAGTGGGAGGACCCTAATAAACGAAGATAAAAAAACAATAACAACGTATTAACTTCAGGTCATAATAAAATATCCCAGCTAGAATTTCAACTTCAAAATTTAAATAATAAGATTACTATGCAAGATTCACTTCTTCGTTATTTGGTTTAGTTGTATGGAACAGAAGCTGTTTGTATGATTTTCCCATAGGGTCCTATGTTAAACTATGTCCTGCGATGGATTTTGGATAGGTGCAAAAAAACTCAAACTTTGCAGAGGACCACCTAATGTACATTTCTGCAATATTTCAAATCAATCTGACAAGCAGTTTATGAGAAGAAGATTTTTGAAATTCAGACAATTAGAATGCATTAATGGCCGGGGTAGTCATGTTTAATATTTGATCATCATCAAAAACTCAAAATTTGTAAAGAACCACCCAATAAACATTCCTGCCAAGTTTGGTTCCCATTGGCCAATTGGTTTTGGAGAAGAAGATTGAAATGTGAAACGTTTATGGCCACCGCCGCCGCCGACAGACGCAAAGTGATGAGAATAGCTCACACTGACCCTTTAGGAAAGGTGAGCTAAAAAAAACTAAGAAAATAGAAATTAATTATATTGCCCAAGTCAAACTTTTGTTCCCTATGACCCATCCATTTTGTGTTATTTGTTCTCATTCTGAACATAGCTGAAATACTGCTCACTGAAGTAAAGCATATGTCCAATTAATGAATAACTTTTTTCTAAGTATATAAGGTTGTAATATCATACCATTTGGTAATGCCATGCCTATGTTTATTTGCCTTTCACCATCGATTTGCTGAAGAAAACGGAACCAATTTTATGACATCGCTAAAAATATATTTTTCATTGTATTAAATTTCACACCATTTATACGGGGACAAAATAGTAAACCCAATCGAGCTGGATTATAAATTATCATGGGAGAAACTTTGAAAATTATTTCTGCAATATGACAACTTTCATTTGGACATTCTGTTTTTGAGTTCGAACACGTTTAAAACATGTTAAAACCATTTACATTTAAACCTTATGAAACCAGAAAAACACACCACACACTATGACATTTAAGAAACAAAGGAAAACATTGAAAACAGAGAACAACTACATACAATATAAAGACCTAAATAATAGTACAAATAGAAGCATGTATTGTTCTCATAGTAGAAAGCTTTCTGGTGCAGAGCACATTTTCTTATGAAAATCTGTGTAACTTAATTCTTAATTATCCTTCATAAGTTTTTTCCAGTGGGAGACAAAACAAGACCAATATAACCTGACACCTATATAATTGGTTTTGATTTTTCTCTAATTATCGCCTTATATGTTTATTTTAATTTATTTAAGGAATACTTCAAATTTCTTAACAGATTATACAATATAATATGGTTTGGGTCTGTTTACGCCTAATAAACTGCGAAGCGGTTTATGAATGGTGTAATCAGACCCAAACCATATTATATCGTATAATCTGTTCAGAAATTTAAAATATTTCTTATAATATAATTTTAACTATAAATCTTATCAATTTTTGTGGTAAAAGCGTCGATGACGTTGTGGAACTATTTGAATTTTAGCGGCGTTAGAATAGGTTATAGGTCACGCAAGTTATTTCTTATAATATGGGTTGCCTGAATTGAATTGACCAATCAGATTTCAGCTTACAAAGCAAATTAAATTATTTTGCAGTACATCTCAGCTATTTCTTTTTTTCGATTTTGTGTAAATGGAATGAATGAGAAAATGATGTAATTGCTGCTCAAATGCAAGATTCTTGAAATTATCAAAAACCCGTAAACTTGATTCAATTCTGCATTGTTCAGCAATAGTTAAAGCAGTAAATTCCCTGCTGTGAGCAGTTTTGCTTCGATTAGAGCACATTGTCATTCAACGAGAGCTGTGACTCTTTTAAATAGATACAAATATTTATTAATTAAATATTAAAGTATTGTTTATGACTTGTTCCTTATTACATGTTAAATTCGTAAATCTTCCGCAAAATGTCCGAAATCGTCATAAACTTTACATAAGTTTTGTGAATACGATGTAAAGTTTATGTAAACATTCAGTAAAAGATGTAAAAATGATCTGTACAGACTTCCACATGGAATTTACAGAGACTTCATCAATAAGGTCCTTGGTCCAAAATGTTTAGTTACATATTACACACTTTATAACCTTTCACAGTCAATTTTAATGACTATTCATACTATATAGACCTATACTGACAATAATAGAAAAAAATTAATTGTCCTTACTACCATCTCTCTTTCCTGTTACTACCATCCTTGGTAATTTTTATTATGCTGTTACTATCATCATGCTAATTTTTCCTAGTTGAATATCTGTCCATACCAGCATTGTACAACACAAAATACTAAATACCAATATTCTTCAGAAGTGGAGGCTCAATCTCACGTAAATATTTTAAATTGTTGTCATTTAAAAAATAAAATGCATGGTAACATAGAAAATGACCTAATCCACAAGCATTAATATAGTCGTTGGACCATGAAATTGAGGCCAAGGTCAGGTGCCACCTACCATACAGTCATGTAATATTCATCAGCATGATAACTATGCACACATTGTTTCTTAAAATATAACATTTATATGTGAAAAAATTGAAGAATGTGTCCATGGGACACAGATGCCCCGCTAAATGAAGTCCCAAACAGGAAGTAGTTGTCGGACAGGTCTAAAAGTTGCTTAGGCCTTACAACTTGTGATACTGAACCACCCTGCCAATTTTCAAATTGTTCTCATGTATGGTTTCTGAGAAAAGTTTGACGGCAATTTGTATGTACGGACAGACGTATTTACCTACAAATGAAGTCCCAAATAGGAAGTAGTTGTCCAACAGGTCTGAAAATCGCTTAGGACATACAACTTGTGATACTGAACCACCCTGCCAAATTAAAAATTGTTCTCATAGACGGTTTCCGTGAAAAGCTTGACGGAAATTCTTACGGACGTACGTATGGACAGACGGACGGACATACATACATGAGTAAAACTCAATTCCCCCCAACATGTGGTCGCAGGGGCATAAACAAATTACAAAAGTTCCTTGAAAACTTGATTGGCATTCTTACCTATTCTCTGCAGAGTTACTTCACAATCCATAATAAGACCATGTAATTTACTGTACTTTATACGATCCTTTACTTTTTGTTCATAAATATACCCAATTATTTCAGTAATTCAATTGTAATAATAGCAGTCATTTCTGCAAGAGTTTACAATTTTGAAAATAAAATTTAAATAAACACTGACATCAAAATCAAAATAATGAAGAAAAAGAAAGATCTAAAACAAAGTATAAGATTCCATGATGATATCACGCAACAAAATCTTGGACTCATGGCTAGACTAAAAAAAAGTGAAAAATTTGAAAGTGTGTGGTTTTACAACTGCAGTGTATATGCAAAGCAATCCGAAGGTTCAAGAATAAAATTTGACATTTTTGACAATATTGAGGAAAAGTTAAGAAAGAAAAGATAAAAACATGTTAGTATTTTAGTTAGTATTTTAAAACTGTGTTGTTTATTTGTACACTCAAGGTACTGTAAATTAGAATATTTCTTTTTTATTTCTTGTTTCTTGAACTGAATATGATACTGAAAGGGAGATAACTTCTATAATCTTCATAAAAAAATCTATCCATTTACTTGCTGACATTTTATTACTCCTTATCTAAACTTTAGAATATTTGCAAACTTTGAATAAGCTAAATTAAAGTATAAAAGTATTAAAGTATTAAAAGATATTTCATGTGAATTTAAATGTTTTTGTATGTGTGAAAGGTGATAAACAAGACTTATTTCATTCATTTACAGTATATATTAAAATTTATCTCCCTTAGTTATTGTGATGTTTTCTACACACCAAATTAAAGCTATGTGTACTATAAATAACAAAAGTACAGATCATTAGTCTAGTTGATATGAAAAACATGCCACTTGTATATATTTTGCTGTTTTTATGCTTTAGCCTATATCCATGTATATAACTATATATATAATACATATATTCTTCTGATTATATGCCAAACTGTAAAACAAGGACTGTATGTTTATATTATCGAGTGTTAAGCGTCCTCTTGTATTTGTTTGTGTCTGTATGAATGTGTATGCTGTATTGTTCACAGTACTTCATGAAATAGCTGATTTGTTCCAATTTGTTATTTTTGTTGCTTTAGTTTTTAACTATGGATAATCGTGTAACAGTGCTTTCAATGAATGTTAGGGGGCTATTTTCAAGTGTTAAAAAAAGAAATGATGTCTTTGACTGGGTCAAAGGGAAAAATACTTCAATTGTCTGTTTTCAGGAAACACATAATAGTAAAGAGATAGAAAAAATTTGGGAAGATGAATGGGGAAATACATGCTTTTTTAGTCATTTTAGTAACAAAAGTGCAGGTGTCTGTGTTATGTTTAAAAAAGGGTTAGATTTCACTGTCCATGACTCCAAGATTGATCCAAATGGTAGATATATTATTTTAGATATTAGCATATTTGAACAAAAATTGACATTTGTGTCACTCTATGGATACAACAGTGATGAGCCAGAAATGTTTAATGAAATAATGTCACATATTGCTGCTTTTTCTAATACTGGCTACTTATTATGTGGTGATTGGAATGTTGTTCAAGATAATAGCATAGATACATATAATATTATACATGCCAGGAACCAAAATTCTAGAAAAAAAAATTGAAGAAATGAAAGAAACTTTTGAACTACTAGAACCATGGAGAACCTGTTTCCCAGATGATAGAAAATATACCTGGCGCCAATGTTCCCCAATAAAACAAAGTCGTCTGGACTATTTTCTAGTATCTGAGGATCTTTTTTCACTCATGAAAAACACAAAAATAATTCCTGGATATAAAACTGATCACTCAGCAATTACTTTTACATTTTCTGCCAGCCTTGCCAAGAGAGGAAGAGGTTATTGGAAATTTAATTCTCAGTTACTTAGAGATGTTATTTATATAGAACATGTAAAAACCGGTATTAGGGATACAGTGTCTGAATATTAATTGTCTGGAGATATTAACGAGCCTTTAAATGTTGAACTTATGTGTAATGATCAAGTATTTTTTGAAATTCTTAAGATGAAGGTCAGAAGTGTTTCAATATCCTACAGTATCGCCAAAACAAGAGAAGAAAAACAGCTGACCTCAAATCTTGAGAAGGATATACAAAACTTAGAAGATATGATGAATTCAACCCCTAGTCAAACAATACAATTATGTTTACATAATAAAAAAATTGAGTTGGAAAACAAAAGAGAGAAACAAGTCGAAGGCCTACTTCTTCGTGCAAGGGCAAACTGGCATGAAAATGGAGAAAAATGTTCAGAATTTTTCTGTAAATTAGAAAAAAGAAATTTTATTAAAAAAACTATAACTGAGCTTATTGATGGTACAGGTCACCATATATCTGATCAGTCCAAGATTCTTCTTGAACAATGCAACTATTATAAAACATTATATTCCAGTAAAGGTTTTGATTGTAATGATGAATCATTCTTTGGTCATGACAGTAAACTCACAGAAGACCAAAAAGCCTTGTGCGAGGGTAATGTAACTTTCAAGGAAAGCTCACAGGCATTAAAGTCTATGACTAATGGAAAAAGTCCAGGTTCTGATGGGTTTACTGTAGATTTTTATAAATTCTTTTGGAAAGATATAGGTCCATTTCTTTATAGATCATTATATTATGGCTATGAATCGGGAAGTTTTTCAGATTTTCAATATCAAGGTGTCATTACATGCATTCCAAAAGAAGGGAAGGACAAACGTTATATTGATAACTGGAGACCAATAAGTTTATTAAGGTATCCGACCCATAATGGACCACGTGATCATATTTGGTGTCCCGGATGTCAATTGTTTGTCAATAGAGCAGACCTCGGTAATATTCGGCAAACATCGGAACTACTATTTGAGCAACTAACTTTTTGTCCTCAAAACTGTTAACTTTGACTCAAAGTACAACAATATATATTTATGGTATCATTAATTAGTAATATATTGATTAAATAAAGCTGCATTTCTTGGTCTAAAAATAAAATTAAACGGTGACTTCAATTATGGGTCGGATACATGTACCTTAAATACAGATATCAAAGTAGCTTCAGCTGTAATTGCAAATAGAATTAAACCTCTGTTACCATTTATAATAAGTGATACTCAAAAAGGTTTCATAAAGGGAAGATTTATAGGTGAGAACACATGGCTTTTGTATGATTTGATGCATTATCTTGAACAACATAACAAAACAGGTCTATTACTTCTGGTAGATTTTGAAAAAACCTTTGACTCAATTGAATGGAAATTTTTGAAAAAGGCACTTTTAAGTTTTAACTTTGGACAATCTATTTGTAAATGGTTTGAAATATTTTATTCAAAAGCAAAAAGCTGTGTTATAAATAATGGTAACTTGTCCAATTTTTTCTCTCTTGAAAGAGGCTGTCGGCAAGGCGACCCCCTTTCACCCTATCTGTTCATTATTGGTGTAGAACTCCTTTCTTTAAAACTGAAGGCACATAAAAATATTCATGGTATTCTTCTTAACGATGTTGAATCACTCATAAGTCAATATGCTGACGATACATTTCTTATGTTAGATGGAAGTGAAAACTCATTGAAGGAGGCACCGAGGTGTTTTGAATCTTTTCATAAGGTGTCTGGTTTAAAAATGAACCCATCAAAAACAAAAGCTGTTTGGGTGGGAGACAAAAAATATTCAAATCTCATTCTTTGCCCAAATTTCTCACTAAACTGGTCACAGGAAAATTTTAAACTTTTGGGGATAAATTTTTCACTTGACCTAAACTGTCTTACAAACATAAATTTTTCCCAAAAAATTAAGGAAGTTACATCAATACTAAAAAGTTGGCAACATAGAAAACTCACTTTGCTTGGTAAAATAACAGTTATTAAAATTCTGGCACTGCCAAAACTAATTCATCTATTGACAGCCCTACCAAATTTACCTGAAGCAAAAATAAATGATTTAAATTCACTTTTTTACAGTTTTATTTGGAATGGAAAATCAGATAAGATTAAAAGAAATACATTAATTGGTGATATATCCCAGGGAGGGCTGAAGATGGTTCATCTTCAGTCTTTCAACACTTATCTTAAAGTTAATTGGATAAAAAGACTAGCTTCCAACTTAGATGGCACTTGGCAAAAACTATTCTTATTGAGTATTCACAATATTAAAAAAACATATTTAAAAAAAAATTTTTCATTATATTATTTAATAATATTATTTAATTTCTTTAAGGCAGGACATATCTGCGTGTCAAGCCCTGTAAACCCTAACTCTGTTCGATTTAAGGTACATCAGCAGCAATGAGATAAATGTTTCATTTTCACAATCCACTCATTTCATTTTCTGTGACCTGTTACATGTATATTTTTTGTCTTTAATATTAAGCCGACCTGCACCCTCCCCCCCCAAAATCAGTAACATATTTATTCACATTTAGCAAAGGACATGGCCCTGTTTTTTGGCAGCGACATTTTTACATGCAATTAGAAAACAACATAGACCAGCATTAAGTCATGCTAAGTATACCCCAACTGGACCATTTTTCGGCTCGGAAAACAGGACAGACTGTTTAACTGACTGACCTGGAAAGGGGAGGCACGGTACAACTCATCATGCTTAAGCTGTGCACCAATTTGAAATCATTTCTTTAAGTAGAGGCCGAGAAAACTGTTAAGAAATATTTTCCTATTTTGACCCTTGGAACAGTCTTAGTCGTCTCGGAAAACAGGAAGTAGATAACTGACTGATCTGGAAACGGGAGGCACAGTACAACTCATCATGCTAAAGCTGTGCACAAAATTTGACACCAATCCCTTTAGTAGAAGCAGAGAAATCTGTTACAAAAGTTAGCACCGGACAACAGATGGACGGACGGACAGACAGACAAGGTGATTGCAATATAGCCCTCTCTCTTAGGAGTGGGGGTGTATGCATGCATGTTTTTATTTTTAAATTATTTTTAAATTCAATTATAAACTGTTATGTATAAACAATTGTTGAATGGTTGAACAAGCATTGTCAAAATACATTTTTTACCAAACATAAAGTTTAAATAATTGTAAAATATTCAGCGATTCTTCTCACAAGTTTTATTTGACATGCAACAAAAGTAGTTAAAACAGTATCCTTACAATTACGCTGGATTGTTTGATTGTTTAGGGTTTCCAGCAACATTTCAGTTATTTCATGGCATCCAGTTTTTATTGGGGGTGGGATGAGAGGAAGCTGGAGTACAGATTAAAACCGACAATCTTAGTCACTCAAGTTAGATTCCGGCACACCCTTCCTGCCGTCCTTTAAAAATCCGCAACCTGTTTACAGGCATGTGATAACTAGTAGATGACTAACCAATCAGCCTGGGAGGCCACAATAACGCTGCCCATAGCTGGAGGTTTTCATATTTAAGCACGGAAAATGTGAGTGCGGAGTATTTGGACTCATTACTAACAAAAAAATATTTGAGTGAAAAAACCCTAAAAAAAAAGATACTTTTCTGAGCTATGTTGGAAATTTGGTTGAAAATTGTACACATTTCCAATTAATTTTCAGATATTATCACAGAAATAGTTAGAAAATTCCAAGCTTGGCTTGAAAAAAAGCTTGGAAAGGTCAGAATACTCTGCACTAGGTCAGAAAATAGTTTGGAATTGTCAGAATACTCTGTGCTATGTTGGAAAATAGCTTGGGAATTAGCGGGGAAAATTCCAAATACTACGCACTATGTTGGAAATAAGCTCTGAATTTAAAGCAACCACGGAATTTTTTTCCATGCATATGTTTGAAATTTAGCTTTGAAAGTTATGGTGGAATTTTTCTCCCAAGTTTTTTTGCCATGGGGACCAGTGTCTGGAATTCCGCATGTTTATATATGTCATACTTTTCAAACTATAAGCCAAAAACTGTATTTTGCCCCCCCCCCCCCGTTCTATTTTTAGCCATGGCAGCCATGTTGGTTAATCTGCAGCCATGGTTTGTGCAAAATTGGTTGAAGACATTTGACGGATAATGTGTACAAAGTTTCAAAGCAGTACTTTCAGTGGCTTCAGAGGAGAAGATTTTTAAAAATCAATTAAAACCGATTAAAAAAAACAGTTCAAGTGGAATAACTCTTAAACGGTTTATCAGACAATCTTGACCCTAAAGACATTTTTGTAGCTCTCATAGAGCAGAACAATTAAACAATGCTAACTTTTTCTCTAGTTCTAATAATTTTCAAGATTTTGAGGCCAAAAATGGCAAAAATCATCAATTTCGACAATAAAGTGCAATAACTCCTACAAGGAGTCGTCATACGACTTTGACCCAATAGAGTGTTTTGTAGAGCTTTTGATGCTGAAGAAGAAAGGTCTCTTTGGTTTTCCTGTATCTGTAATACTTTTTGAACTATAAGCCAAAAACTGTATTTTGACCCCCCTGTTCTATTTTTAGCCATGGCGACCATGTTTTTTACGAATCAAAAATCCAAACGATTGTTTGGTAAAGGACATGCTAAGCAACAACCATACTAAGTTTGGTTGCATTCTGTCAAGTGGTTTCAGAGAAGAAGATTTTTGAAAAGTTGAACGGACAGACAACGGAGGCCAAGTGACGTCAATAGCTCACCTGACCCTTCGGGTCAGGTGAGCTACAAAGGGAATATCTTGAAAAAATATATTTCACTTTCATTAGACCGATCTTAGAATATGCATCTGAAGTTTGGGACAACTGTGGGCAGGTTAATTCAGGAAGACTAGAAATAATTCAAATTGAGGCTGCACGTATAATAACAGGTTTACCATGCTACACTAGTATTACATCTATTTATAATGAAACAGGATGGGAAAAATTAAGTGTAAGAAGGGAATTTAAAAAAATATTGCTTTTTTATAAAATTGTTCATAACCAGGCTCCTGATTATCTCTATGATTTAGTCCCTCCTGCTACATTTGAAACAAGTAATTACAACCTGCGAAGTAAATTGAATATTAGTATACCATTTAATCACTTATCAATTTATCAAGAGTCTTTTTTTCCATCGTCGATTAAATTATGGAAGGCATTGGACTTAAAAATCAGCTAACTTCCTATGTTTACTTCCTTTAAATCAAAATTACAACATTTATATTTCAGATGCAAAAAACCTCCAATATATTTTGCTTACGGTGATAGATTGTATAATGTATTACATGCGAGATTGCGCAATAACTGCAGTGCACTTAACGCTGACTTAAACAAAGCAAATTTAGTACCAAATGCAGAATGTATGTGTGGTTTCTATAATGAGAATGCTGAACCATTGTCATAGATTTCATACTCAGAGAACTCTTATGTATAATGAAATAAAACGGATAACTATGGAAGTCGCTCCAATTACTGTTAAACTGTTATTATACGGAAATGAAGCTACAACTATTGATAAAAACCGTTGCAATATTTTTATCAGTTCAGAAATTTATTTAAGATACTGAACGGTTCACTTTACGACAACAACAGTAATGTCTAAAAGTAAATGTCAAAAAAATAAGTCGTATGTATTTTAAAGAAATAGTGTTTGGTTGGTTTGCTTCATATGATCATTGATGATGAGTCACGACTCAATGGATTTCAAATAAATAACTACTAAATAATAAAGTATATATACTTACAGTATAGGTAAATATATATATATTAATTAATCCTTTTGTTATATTGATAATTAACACGGACGTATTCATGTCAATACTTTAAGGCGTGTTCGTAAAGCATCATATACAAGGGTCTATTGAGATTCGTTCTTTTCTTGCACACGAAATCCATTGAATCATCTCTTAGTATTTTTCTTGTTTTATAATTCTATTTGTAATAATATTATTATCTTTTCAAAATTCACGTCTTCATATACAAAATATATATTGTTGTAATTCCATAATGTATGATGTCAATCATTGTGTGTATATATGTATGTTTCGGGAAAAAAAAGTACTAAGTTGTGAAACTTGTGTCTGATCCAATTGTTTTTCAACAATAAAATAAGTTTAAAGTAATTAACAAGTTTCATAAAGATTTGGACAACACCTATTTGTTAGAGAGCCAACAAGGCGAATTTGTCATTTTTTAATTAAATAAATATAGGGCCATAACTCTAAAGTGGCTGAAGCCATTCAGCTGTTTATCAATCTTGGTCAAGATATGCCCATAAACATTTTCCCTTAGTTTCATGAAGATCAGAAAACAACTGTTCGAGTTAGAGAGCGGACAAGGTGAATTTGCCATTTTTTGTATAAATAAAGGGCCCCTCAAGGCCCCAAGGTGTTTTGTTAAATCTATTTAATCTGGAATTCTTATGAGGTAGAAGATCATACTATAGTAGTAGATTGTATTGATAAATAGATGAAGGTTTTCAAATTTAACATAGTAAAGAAGTATTGTTCATTATTTTCTAGAATAATTTATTACCTCCAAATGATAATACCGCTCTGGTACTACATTTAATATTACCATCAAGGGTTCTGATGAAAGAACAGTCTGTTCCTGTGCAATCTGAAAAAAATAATGTTTGTCTTGTTATTACATTACCAATATTATTCACACAGAAACATCAAGTTTTTTCCCTAAAAATAAGCTAAGTTTGCATTTGGTAATATCTCCAAAAGTTCACATTTAAAAAAAAATCAAATCTTTATATGTTTACCTGTAGACGTATTTAACTTAATATTTGTGTTTATTTATTTATTTTTTAAAAATTTTAATGAAAAACAATTACAACATATTATTTTAGTACCAAAGCTAAATAATGTGGTTACATTTTAATTCTTTGGTATAAATTTTCGTGGATTATGAAAAAATCCATTTCTTTAAAGTTAAAATAGGTATTTATGGTTGTTGTACATTTTTTTTTGTTTATTCAAAAAAAAAAACAAGGGCAAATTACTACACGTAGCCAAATGTCCCGTGCTGCTGCAGTAGTAAGTCACCCAAGAGGTGTTAGAAAATAATATGGAAATCATTTTTTGTGATACATTTAGATTTAGAACAAAATAATAAACATGCAATATTAGAATTGTTTTGACAGATATTTGGGAAGAGCTAAGGAACTGCATGAAAAAAACTTTATCAGAATGTGCAAACTTTAATATAGTGCTTAATAACAATTGCTTTCAATACTGTTCAATATTGCTAAAATGATAAGTCCCACAACTCATAAAAAATTTGAAAAATCAAAATGGTGGTAGATTATGCACATCTACACATCACAACAATTAATCGTATTAAATATCAAAGCAATTAATTAAACAGTTTCAGAGATGTACCCACAAGATCTACCATTGTATTATATTGCTGAAATGGTCAGTTCCGTAACTCCTACAAAATTTGATGAATGAAAATGGTGGTTAACTATGCACATCTTTTCATCATAAGAATTAATTCTACCAAACATCAAATCAATCTGTCAAGAGGTTTCAGAGGAAATGCATCCACCATATTTATAATTGTATTATATTACTGGAATGTTTAAAGTCTTCATGAATCAAAGTGATCGTAGATTATGCCTATCTACACATCATAACAATTAATCCTACTAAATATCAAAGCAATTGGTAAAGCGGTTTTAGAGGAGATCCCTCCACAAGATCTAACATTGTATTTTATTGCTGAAACTGCAAAAGTCCTATAACTCGTACAAAAATTTGACGAATGAAAATAACAGTAGAAGATGCACATCTACACATCATAACAATTGAGCCTACCAAATATCAAAGCAATCTATCAAGCAGTTTCAAAGAAGATGCACACACAAGATCTACCATTGTATTATGGTATTGAAATGGTTAAAGTGCCATAACTGAAGCAAAAGTTGATGAATCAAAATGATGGTAGAGTATGCACATTAATCCTAACAAATATCAAGCTTTGCTTTGTCTTAAATTGTACGGTAAGGGTGTGAAGTTTACCTGATGTGTGAAGACAAAATATGTACCTTAGGGCACTGATATGCATGTCATTAATGTGATTGTTTTAAATGAGAACAACATGATGTTTTTCAGTAATTAATAACTGAAAGATCATTGACAAAAAACATTAAAATATTGTTTATATTTAATTGCAAGGCATGTTCTAGCTTTCATAGAATTATAATACTATAAATTCCAAAATTATTGTGTGCATTTGTAACAGCAATTCTGGCACCCTTTTAAAAAATGTGAGTTTATATTTTTGTGATCGTCTGAGCTGTTTTTCATTAAATGTTTGTCGTCTGTAAATAATCGCACCACACCAAACGGAATGCACATTTCATTATCTAATGATTTATCTCTTTTTGAAAATAAGGGACACTTTTCACGTGTCTTTAATAATGAGATGATTTGTGTGTATATTGAGGTTCAGCATGGGTACTAAAACTGTTCAAATTAAATGGCTATGGTAGGGCTAGGTTGACTAATTTTGTCAAAGGATAAACGTAAGTAGAATTGCAATGTTTAATTATTGCAATCACAGAATGATCACATTATTGGCAGCAATAAAAACATTGCAAAAATTTCTGAATTAACAATAATTTACAAGTAACTGACAATGAATCACAACCCTTCACATAAATTTTAGCATTTATATAACCCTATGCATTTTTTATTCAATTTCGTTATCATTTCTGACACTTCTATTGAAATTAAATTATAAAAATACTTATTTAAAGCTTTTCTACATTTTTTCTCAAAATCTGACTTAACTGTACTATTCATCAGCAACCTATATACCAAATATTGTCATCCTACCATTCGTAGTTACAGAGGAACTATCGTAACCCAAAAACTTTAACGTAGTCGCTGGACCGTGAAATTGAGGTCAAGGTCAGGTGACACCTACCAGACAGTCATGTACTAGCCATCAGCAACCTATACACCAAATATTGTCATCCTACCATGTGTAGTTACAGAGAAACTGTCATAACCCAAAAACTTTAATGTAGTCGCTGGACCGTGAAATTGAGGTCAAGGGCAGGTGACACCTACCAGACAGTCATGTACTAGTCATCAGCAACCTATACACCAAATATTGTCATCCTACCATGCGTAGTTACGGAGGAACTGTCGTAACCCAAAAACTTTAACGTAGTCGCTGGACCATGAAATTGAGGTCAAGGTCAGGTGACACCTACCAGACAGTCATGTACTAGTCATCAGCAACCTATACACCAAATATTGTCATCCTACCATGCGTAGTTACAGAGGAACTGTCGTAACCCAAAAACTTTAACGTAGTCGCTGGACCGTGAAATTGAGGTCAAGGTCAGGTGACATGTGACTGACTGGCAAGTACTCATCATAAGCTACCTCTGGACCAAATTTGATGGACCTAGGGTTTGGGCTTACAAAGATATGAAGCAAGATGTCAAGTGTTTACGCCGCCGCCGCCGCCAGATTCCCATACATATGTCTCGCCTCCAGCGACTTTCGTCGCAGGCGAGACAAAAACCATATTTTACATGCAAAATCACTCCTGAGACCTTTGCGATACAATTAAAACCAATATTTCACATACAAAATCACTCCTGAGACCCTAGCAATACAATTAAAAACCATATTTTACATACAAAATCACTCCTGAGACCCTAGCTTTACAATTAAAAACCATATTTCACATACAAAATCACTCCTGAGACCTTACAAGATGCAATATTAAACCATAGCATACTATAATTAACTTCTTTAACCTAACTAAGAGATGCTAAATCAGTCTTGAGACATTATATATGCAATTTAAAACCTAGGAAATGAAATGTCTGTATTTCCAAACAAATATTGTGCCATCAAATTAAGATTTTATGCAAGATTATTCAGTTTTATTAAGTTTGCTGTGTAAACAGCTATTCAGTTTTTGTATCAAATGAAGACAATGTAGGGATGTTCAAAGACTTTAGGATAAAACATACATTTTTAAAAGGTTTTAGGTACTAAAATAGAAAAATTTCATATGTGTTTATAAAATTTGGAGAGTGTTCAAATAAATGATATTTATTTGTACAACCTGAATATTGTAGATTTACATATAACAAAATAGACGAAGAAAGTATTTCAAATTGTTTATGTTTATATTTAATTTAAAACATGTTCATGGTTTTAATGAATTTATAGTTTTAAAATAAATACAATTTATTTGAGATTTTAATGTTCAGGTTATTTTAATTTGATAAAAGAATGTAGTATTTTCTATCAGACTAACAAAGCGTAAAATATTTTCTTTTGTGAATGCTGACGAACGAATGTTGCGAATGCTGACGAACGAATGAACCTTTATTTTTACCTGTACTGCGCATGCGGACGAACGAACGAACGGTTTTTATTTACTTGTTTTGCGCATGCGGACGAACGAACGAACGAACGAACAGACGTACGGATGGACGAACGGAAAACGATATACGAACGAACGGAAAACGAAATACGAACGCATAAATGGGAACGTTTTACGTTTCAGGGGGTGTAATTGGGCCTTGAGATGATAGTACTTCTGTCAAAAATTCCTTACAATTGAGCAGTAATGGGAAATTGCCCAATTTTTGCAATTTCATACCAAAACAAGATATAATTTTGTTTCTTTTTATGCCACTTTGTACTTTAGTGGCTTTTTTTTAGTTAAGACTGTTCATTTGACTATTAAACTTAATAGAATAGTGATCAAATTTAATGAAATTAATAAAATTTTAGTCTCAGTTTAGAAACTATTAATGTACACCTCCAAAACATAGTATAACTGAATATCAATAAATTTAAATTTGAACTCAAAAAGTGTGGACACAGAAAAACATCTCGCCTGCATTCCGCATCAGTAACGACAATAAATTTCGTCATAAGCATTACGTAAATAGCATTATCAGCAGCGGACTGTATACCAAATATTGTCACCATACCATGCATAGTTACAGAGGAACTGTCCTAATACAAAAACTTTAATGTAGTCACTGGACCGTGAAATTGAGGTCAAGGTCAGGTGACACCTACCAGACAGTCATGTACTAGTCATCAGCAACATATATACCAAATATTGTCATCCTACCATGCATGGTAACAGAGAAACTGACGTAACCCAAAAGCTTTAACATAGTCACTGGACCGTTAAATTGAGGTCAAGATCAGGTGACACCTACCAGACAGTCATGTACTATTCATTAGCAACCTATATACCAAATATTGTCATCCTACCATGCTTGGTTACAGAGGAACTATCATTACCCAAAAACTTAAACGTAGTCGCTGGACCGTGAAATTGAGGTCAAGGGCAGGTGACAACTACCATACAGTCATGTACTAGTCATCAGCAACCTATATACCAAATATTGTCATCCTACCATGCTTGGTTACAGAGGAACTGTCGTAACCCAAAAACTTTAATGTAGTCGCTAGACCGTGAAATTGAGGTCAAAGTCAGTTGACAGGTGACTGACTGGCAAGTACTCATCATAAGTTACCCCTGGACCAAATTTGATGGATCTAGGGCTTGGGCTTACAAATATATGAAGCAAGATGTCAAGTGTTTATGCCGCCGCTGCCGCCGAATTCCCATACATATGTCTCGCCTACAGCGACTTTTGTCGCAGGCGAGACAAAAACTTTCTCAGCATGGACTAGGTGCTTAATTAGGACAGTTTCATACCATTTTTCTTAATTTAAAATGTATTTCAAGAGATAAAAGTCTTATTCCAACAGTTTAAAGGTACTCAGAATCTCACTTTTGAAAAAGGGGGGTGGGGATATGAAATAAACCAAAAACATGCAAAATTCATGGTAAAATTATGTAATTAGTGTCTTTCTATGTGAAATAAGTTCATTTGTGTTGGATGTATATTGCCAAGATTGCCATTTACATCTGCAAGTAAGAAATTGAAAAATTAAGGAATAATGCATTTCTTGATCACCAAGCTCATTTTTCATGATAATGTGCATGTGAGGTCTTTGTATGTTTTCATGCATTTCTTGAAAACCGCTTAAGGGAATTCAACAAAATTTTAGAATTTGTTTCGACTAACATAATTCTAAGACCAGTAACAATTTTATTTAATTTGTTGAACAAAAACATCTTCTTTAAGTGAAGGACCACCAAATACCGGGAACCAGTCCAGAGGTTGTACGTAAAAGTAGTACTATTCAACAGACAGGTTCACTCTTGCCTCATATAGAATTTGAACCGCACATGATACCAGAATAAATTTGGTTTTTTTGGAAAGCTGAATATTCTAGGAAACTTGAGGATTAAGTTTTATTGGTTTTAAATGAACGCCAGAGGCTCTTAAGAGCCTGTATCGCTCACCTGATTTTATAGCCAATGAAGATGGCATTTCCCTGATGTTAAAGTAAGTCCTGTAATTTTCAATAAACTTTAAATAGGACCATCCAAACAATATTACTAGAAAGCTTTGGTTAACCGGTTGTATAGAGAAGATTTTTTTTATTTGCCCATAGGGTCCTATGTTAAACACCTGAGGCGGTGGCGGCCATTTCGAATTTCCGATTGGGATAAAAAACATTTACTTTATAGAGGACCATCCAAACAATATTGCTAGTAAGTTTTGTTTCGATTGGTTAACCGATTTCAGAGAAGAAGCCTTTTTAACTTTTTTCCCATAGGGTCCTATGTTAAACTATGTCCTGCGTTGATGGCCATTTTGAATTTCCAATTGTCATAAAAAACATAAACTTTATAGAGGACCATCCAAACAATATTGCTAGTAAGTTTTTGTTTCCATTGGTTGACCGGTTTCAGAAAAGAAGCCTTTCAAACTTTTTCCCATAGGGTGCAATGTTAAATTAAGTCCTGCGGTGGCAGCCATTTTGAATTTCTAATTCCCATAAAAAACACAAACTTTATAGAGGACCATCCAAACAACATTGCTAGTAAGTTTTTGTTTTCATTGATTAACCGGTTTCAGAGAAGAAGCCTTTTAAAACTTTTTCCCATAGGGTTCTATGTTAAACTAAGCCTTGGGTGGCGGCCATTTTGAATTTCCAATTCCCATCAAAAACACAAACTTTACAGAGGGCCATCCAAACAATATTGCTAGTAAGTTTTGTTTTGATTGGTTAAACGGTTTCAGAGAAGAAGCCCTTTTTAACTTTTTTCCCATAGGGTCCTATGTTAAACTAAGTCTTGAGGTGGCGGCCATATTGGTTTACCAATCAAAATAAACAAACACAAACTTTGTAAAGGTCCATCTAATGAACATTATGGCCAAGTTTGGTTTCAATTGGCCAAGTGGTTTCAGAGAAGAAGATTAAAATGTAAAAAGTTTACAGACGCCGATAACGCTGACGGACGCAAAGTGATAACAATAGCTCACCTCTCACCCTTTGGGTCAGGTGAGCTAATAAAAATGTTGAGAGTCAATTAGGGACATGCACTATTTTTGGACTAAAATAGAAAGTGAAAGTAGATTTTTAGGTCATATGGACTTCAGGTTGATCGTTCGTTCTTATATGCAATGAAACATATTGTGAAATTTTGACAGAATGTTCACCCAGTGCATTTTTATATTGGACAGAAGTGGAAGCGGAAGCCTTACACTAAAATAGTAAGGGTTGGCTGCTCTGCTTGTCCATTTAGGTTAATTTAGTGATTTACAGTTCTACTCTAGATGTTCTAGACTTTAATTTATAGCACACAAACTGATTATTTTGTCCTAATTATTCATTAAGGGTTGTTGTTTGATGGTGTTTAACACCAATTTCAGCAATTTTTCAGCTATATCATGGCGTCCAGTTTTTATTGGGGCAGGAAGCCGGAGTACCCGAAAAAAACATATGACCTACGTAGAAAACTGGCAATCCGGCCTTGTCAATTAAGATTGGAATTGAGTACACCCTGCCTGCAGTGAGAATCGAACCCGCAATCTCAGTGTTAACAGACCATGTGATCAATAGTAGACGAACTACATTGACCACTCGGCCAACGAGGCCCCTCAATAAATGATATAAAGAGTCATGTAACAATTTTAGAATAAGCAACAATTTGTTAGCTTTGTTTTGCTTATCATCTGACAACGGCCTCTTAATTATTTGTGTATTGGGGAAACTATTGACCTTTTTCGCTCTGACTCAGGCACCAAGTTTCGTTGAGTAATGGGAGACCCCTCAAAACGAGCGAAATCACTAATATCACATTAAATTTTTGGGGTGTCATGTCAGATAAAATTTTTCGCAAATTTACAAAAACCGAAGGGTATTCAAGGAAATTCACAAACACCCATAAAATAGTCCAGAAATGGGCTTTGCACAATCAGCTGAAAAATATCCAATGCATTTAACAAACTATATAAATAAATTTATTTATCAATTCTGTATGAAATTGCTTTTTAAATGCAGCTCTAATATCTACATTCCATTGAATAATAAATCCACTGTCAATGCTACAGCTCGGCGCAGCCAAATATCAAAATAAGAACTGATTTCCTCTCCCTCAGTCAAAGGTCATTTACAGAGCCGTTGTCATCTGTGCAATTTACAGTTTTACTCTAGCTGTTATGGCATTTAAGTTTCAGAACTACAACAACTACATATTTCACCAAAATTGTTATTAAAGGGTAATAACTCCTATAAGAATTTCAGACCAATAAAGTAAATTGTACAACTTGTATGGCTGATCATTTTTGCAATTTACAGTTCCACTCTAGCTGTTGTAAGGTTACTGAATAAAAAATTAAGTTTCATAAGAAGTTGTCATTAAAGGACTTTAACTCTTATAAGGTGTCATCTGACAATTTCAGGCCAATTTTAAAAGTGAAAAGTAGAAATTGTATTGCTGATCATTTTGCAATTTACAGATTCCCTATAGCTTGTATAGTTGTTAAGTTACAGGACAAAAATGTAAAATTTTATTTAAAAAAATCATAATTAAAGGGCAATACTAAGGATTCATCAGACATTTTCAGACTAAGTGAATTGTAGAACATGCATTGCTGATCAGTTTTGCAATTTACAGTTTTACACCAGCTGTTTTACAAAAACTGCAACTGCATTGAAAAAATCACTGTTATAAGGCAATAATGCCTATAAGGAGTCATCTGTCATTTGCTGAACAATAAAGTGAATTGCATTTTCGCTAGCTAGAGGAAGATAGGGGGGACCTGATCATAACACTTGGCTAGCGAAGATGAGTGAATTGTAGAACTTGTATTTTTGATCATTTTTGCAATTTACAGTTTTAATACTAGCTTTTACAGTTTTTAGGTTAAAGGAAAAAATGCTGGAATTTCATAAACAAAATCACCTTCACAGAGCAATAACTCGGGAGTTATTTGACATTTTCAGACCAATTACATGAACTGTTTGGCTTGTATTGCTGATCATTATTATATACATTTTCGCTCTAACTGTTAATAGTTTTTACAGGACAAAAAACTGAAAATTGTATTCAAAATCATTAAGTGCAAAAACTTGTATAAAGAGTGCTATAACAATTTCGGCCTGGCAAAGTGTTTTTAGGCATTGTCTTGATGATCATTTCAGCAATTTCCAATGTCAATCTAGCTCTTATAGTTTTCAAGTTAAAAAACTGTCATTAAAGGGCAATAACTCCTACAAGAAGCCATAACACAAATTCAGACTAATAGCAAGTATTGTAGAGCTTATACTGTGCTGATCATTTGAGGTAATAATTTTGTCTATAGCTATTATATTTTTTGAGGTATTGATATAAAACGTGTTGTTGATCAGCTTCATCTGTTGATCAAAACCTTGGATACAAATTTGAAACTAGGAACCCTCAGGATGACTGGGTGAGTTTTAAAAAATCAATCAAAGAGAAAAATTGCCGGATTTCGTTAAACAGAAAGTAGTTGAGCGACATACCTGAAATGGTCATGCTGATGCTGCATACCAAATTTCAAGAGAATGTGAATAGTAGTTGCTGAGAAAACTGTTACGAAATTTTGTTCCCCGCCTGCCCGCCAAACATTCACCATACTATAACCTTGTTTTTCACTCTGTGAATCCGGCCAATAAAATTAGTCCAATCATTTCGAGGAGAAATTTTGTGAAAATTCTGACGGAAGCAAAGTGTCAGCAAAAGGTCAATGTGAGCTTAGGAGATAATTAAGCAATCACTTAAATTTGTATTGGGAAATACATTTTTAGCGGGACAATTGTATTGTCAATTTAGGCTTCATTGTCTATGTATTTTTGTGCTATATATTTTTTCTTAAGTTTGCTTTAAGAAATGTAAAAAATTCTTTAAAAGACAAGCAAAAATATGCAAAATGTAATCATCCGCTTTAGTCCAATTTTTCTGTAAAGTAGCTAAATATAATACCTAACCTTATTGATATAAGTTATATCATGGTATAAATAGTTATCTAAATCTGTACCATTGTTATATTCAGTTATAAAATTAATATTTTTCACAAGATTGTGTTGAAATGGAGAAAATTGTACCCTTATACATTAAGTAGCTACTTAACTGGCTACAAATACATTTATTCTTTCTCTTTCAAAAATACACAGATATATACACTTACCCCAGTAGAGTTATGCTTCAGTGTATAGTTTACTAACACACCATTTCTGTTCCTCAAGGATGGTGTTTGCCAAGACACATTCATTTGTCTATATGTTCCAGAAGGCCTTGTTACCTCAAAATGTTCAACTGGACCAGGAGCTATAAATATTTAAAGAGATATCAATATCAATATAAATAAAAAATTCTTTACAGCTTAAGGTGTTTCAGGAAATCTTGGAACACAACTGACTGAATTGAAAACAAGTACAGGTTTATGTTAAACATACAAGTTTGTTTTCAACAAATATATACAGATAAACTAGACAAACTTTTATGAAAATTTAAATCCTTTTGACCTGCACACCTACATTAAGTATTCAACATCCAAAAAATATGGTGTAAATAAATAATATCATAAACATATTCATTATTCACTAGATAATGGTTTATTTTAGGAATCTACTCAAAAACATCATTATTCGGTCAAGTGCTGGGGTGTAGCTAACATACCAAGTTAGGTTATACAAAGTAAACAATGTTGCTCAGCTATAGAGTATTTACACAACGAAATTAAATTATACTAAAAGAAATACCAGGTGAATTTGAATTGATTTAAAGACAAATAAGCATAACAAAAAATTATATAGGCAAGGTTTGCTTTTAACTAAAAGATTATACACATTTGTAAATTTTGTAGACAATACATAGCTATAGTTTAGTGCAATTACAAATTGTTTTTTATTATATGTAAATAAAGTTAAAACAAACCTGCTTGCAAGGTAGTTACAACATTGGACAATCCTGAACTACTACTATTCCCTTTATCTGTAGCTGCTGTGACAGAAAATGTGTAATTCCAGTATTCCTCCAGGGCAGTGAACCTAACTATCTGTACACTGAAACCTAAAAAAAAGCAGAAAAGCACTTAATAATGTTTTTCTACTACATTTCACAATCAATGCTTTATGCACAAAAGGGTCCCAAGGGATCCAAACTTCTACTAACATAAACAGGATGGGAATTTCAACTTCTTTTGTATACCATGAATCTGCTTATTTTGATTGTTGTTTTGTTTTGGTTTATTTGGCACTTTCTGTGCAAAAATTAAACACACAAAAATAAATGTATCCCAAAATAGTGCACTGGTTATGATTGCTCAATTGGTTTATTGTGAAATTATTTTTATTCATGAGGTAACAATTTTTGTGGTTATCATGCCTCAGACCATGAAACTAGGAATCCAACGAACAATGAAACCTAGATAACGGATGTTAACTTAAATACCTCAATCTCAATATGTCAGAGATTGGTCTTTTATTAGCATAATTACATGTAGTGCACATAATTATTGCTTGCATGGATTTCTGTAGTTCCATACCTTTCCTTCCAATTAATATCCATTTAAAATGATTATGTACACAGGTTGTATGTTTCTTATTGTGTTTGTAATCAACATAACTATTATTTAATTTTTAAAGAGTACCAAGAATTATGGTAAAGGATTGTGGGATTAACCTTCACTAAATGCTTTACATAGAAGGTTTGTTTTTTGTTTGTTTGAATTGTGTTTTAATGCTTCTTTCAGCAGTTGTTTTAGCTATATCATGGCATCAAGTATTTATTGGGGGAGGAAACCGTAGTACCAGGAGAAAACCCCAACCTTTATTAATGATAGGGAAACTGGCATTATCCATGTCAATTAAGATTGTCCACAGTACACCTGCCCGAATCAAGACTGGAACCTGCAATCTCAGTGTTGTCAGACCATGTCATCAATAGTAGATGTGAACTACCTTAACCACTTAGGCCCCGTTTTACATAGTTGGCCATCTTAACATTGTTTCAATACTGAGTTTACTGTAAGTTGAGTTTTATTTGACAACCTTATTGCTGTCAAACTAACATTAACATTAAATTAAAACAATAATACTGGAATGGAACACCATGTTCAAAGTTTAATAAGAATGGTTAATAATACTATAGTTTCAGTAACAGGTGCTAGTCTGTTTGGAAAAAACAAAAAATAATGATTAACATCATTAATTTAGGATTTACATGAAATATACCTAATTTTAAACAGATTTTTATTAAATGATATATTTTTAAGTGAAAGTAGACTACTACTTTGCTTCTTTGGTTATGGAACCAACTGATTGGCTGTTTAGTAAATGTTGAACTTAAACCACTAAAAATGTATATCAGATCGATCTCATGCCTCAATAAATATGTAACTGAAAAATGTTAATAAAGAGTTCTTTTTACTATGTATCTTTTATTTCTGAGATTTCTAATGTGGATATAATGCAGAACAAGTGTGGACACAGAAAAACGTCTCGCCTGCATTCCGCATCAGTAATGAAAATAAATTTCGTCATAAGCATTACGTAAATAGCATTAAATATCAGCAGCGGCCTGTATACAAAATATTGTCACCATACCCTGCATAGTAACAGGGGAACAGCCGTAACCCAAAAACTTTAACGTAGTCGCTGGACCGTGAAATTGAGGTCAAGGTCAGGTGGAACCTACCAGACAGTCATGTACTATTCATCAGCAACCTATATACCAAATATTGTCATCCTACCATGCGTAGTTACAGAGGAACTGTCGTAACCCAAAAACTTTAACGTAGTCGCTGGACCGTGAAATTGAGGTCAAGGTCAGGTGACACCTACCAGACAATCATGTACTAGTCATCAGCAACCTATACACCAAATATTGTCTTCCTACCATGTGTAGTTACAGAGGAACTGTTGTAACCCAAAAACTTTAATGTAGTCGCTGGACCGTGAAATTGAGGTCAAGGTCAGGTGACACCTACCAGACAGTCATGTACTAGTCATCAGCAACCTATACACCAAATATTGTCATCCTACCATGCGTAGTTACAGAGGAACTGTCGTAACCCAAAAACTTTAACGTAGTCGCTGGACCGTGAAATTGAGGTCAAGGTCAGGTGACACCTACCAGACAGTCATGTACTATTCATCAGCAACCTATATACCAAATATTGTCATCCTACCATGCGTAGTTACAGAAAAACTATCGTAACCCAAAAAACTTTAACGTAGTCGCTAGACCGTGAAATTGAGGTCAAGGTCAGGTGACACCTACCAGACAGTCATGTACTAGTCATCAGCAACCTATACACCAAATATTGTCATCCTACCATGTGTAGTTACAGAGGAACTGTCGTAACCCAAAAACTTTAACGTAGTCGCTGGACCGTGAAATTGAGGTCAAGGTCAGGTGACACCTACCAGACAGTCATGTACTAGTCATCAGCAACCTATACACCAAATATTGTCATCCTACCATGCGTAGTTACAGAGGAACTGTCGTAACCCAAAAACTTTAACGTAGTCGCTGGACCATGAAATTGAGGTCAAGGTCAGGTGACACCTACCAGACAGTCATGTACTAGTCATCAGCAACCTATACACCAAATATTGTCATCCTACCATGCGTAGTAACAGAGGAACTGTCGTAACCCAAAAACTTTAATGTAGTCGCTGGACCATGAAATTGAGGTCAAGGTCAGGTGACAGGTGACTGACTGGCAAGTACTCATCATAAGCTACCTCTGGACCAAATTTGATGGACCTAGGGCTTGGGCTTACAAAGATATGAAGCAAGATGTCAAGTGTTTACGCCGCCGCCGGATTCCCATACATATGTCTCGCCTCCAGCGACTTTCGTCGCAGGCGAGACAAAAACATCTATGATATATATGATACCTGAATCTGCAATCTTAGTGTTGACAGGAACGTGATCCATAGTAGATGATTAACTACTTTAACTACTTTAACTACTCAGCCACCAAGGCTCCAGAATACCTATGTTCTGATTGGGTCAATAATGTTAAATGTATACAATTTTCATATATCCTTTTTGGCATAAAGTTTAACGAAAGGGGAAAAATTATTGTCGGATCTTGCAAAATGAAATTTTTTTAAACAATTTAATATTTTCACATTAACTGCATGTAACAGGGGGGTGATCTCAAAATGTCCAAACTAGTGTAAAAATGATTTGCAACAGATATATATGATATATATAAATATAAAGGGAATATATTGTTTTAATGTTGAATTAAGATATTTGCTAACACAGGTAAATGGCGATAATTGTTAGAAAGGTATGTAAATCACAGAAATGTCAGTATTTTGCCCATGTCAAATCTATTACTGCCGATTTAACTAAAAGTTTAATAAGAAAGTTTTGTAAAGTTTACAATTAACACAAAAATAAAGCTATATATTGTTGTCAAAAGGATAGAAACAGGTGCTAAACTGTGAAGTTTGGTACAGTAATTGTAGATACAGAAAAATGTCGTATGCATTCCACATCAATAATAACAAAAATTACTTAATGAGCATCATACTAAATTTCATAAACTTGATGCAGTCATTAATAGAAAAGGTTAAGGTCAAGAGACATCTACCAGACTGTAATGCACTGCTCATGACTTTATACCAAATATTGTCATCCTAAAATGTATAGTTACTGAGGAACTGACTTAATCCAATTATAACTGGACTTAAGATTGGAAAGCATTGTTAAATGCAGGATGTTCAGTTTTTTATCATTTCCAATCAAACAGAAAGCCCCAACATTTTTAGAAGTTTCCCTACTTTCGTCATTATTATTTCCATTTATAAACGAAAACAAAATACCTTGTTGTGACCATTTAGCAGACAAAAAGACATTGGCTTTAAAATAAAGATGAATGACAATATAACAGCAACTTCATGACAAACAATAAATGGGTTACAATCAAATTATAATTATTTATTATACTATTTCATTGATGAAACCTGTTTCAGTTACAATTCGTCCGTACTGCCCATGTTCATGCAGGGTCCGATATTTTGTGTGAAAATTGTTAAAAATTGGTTAAAAAACGCAAGATTCGAATACATCGTGATTGTTTGAGGTTTTTTTGTAAAAAATGAAAACTGCTTATAAAGAAAAACTCTCATAATTTGTCCAATAACCATTTAACATTATGAAAGCTGATGAAACTGAAAATAAAGATACCAGAAGAAACAAAAATGTCAGACTTACAATTTAAAATTCCCTTAGCAAAAGTCAATGCTTTGTGAAATGTAAACTACATCCTTTATAAAGGCATGTTCTGATTTGAACATGACACCAATGGTAAAGAACCTTTTATTTGAAATGGGACATTGATGACCAAAATTATGGTCATAAATGTTTAAATTAATGATCACTGGGGCCTCGGTGACTCAGTGGTTGAGATAATTAGTTTACCATTTATCATCATATGCCTGTGAAAGGCAGGGTGTGCTCTACTTTACAAGGTTTGCCTGTTTTCCTTCCTGCAGTACATCAGGGGCTTTCACCTGGTAATGTGGTTTCCTCCCCCAATAAAAGGTGGATACCATGATATTGCTAAACAAGTGTGGACACAGAATAATGTCATTCAATAACAGAAAAAACAAGTGTGGACTGTGAGCATGATCACAAAGGGATACCCCCTGCTTCGCTTTCAAGTCCAATTATCTCCCCTTAATGATATCCAAGGTCAATAAAATCCTTCATGCACATGTACATATAATGTACTTCCTTTATGTTAAGTTTCATTAATTTTCATCAACAAGCAGCTTAGGAGGAGTTGCACTTACAAAGGATGTGGACAGACTGACAGACGGACAGACAGACAGGGTGATTCCAATATACCAAGTTTGCGAGGGGTATAATTACGTTGTGAGCAACACGTAAATAGCATTAAATTGTTATCATTTAAATATACCATGCATAGTTACAGAGAAATTGACAGAATCCAAAAACATTAATGTAGTCACTGGACCATGAAATTGATGTCAAGGTCAGATGAAACCAACCAGACAGTCATGCACTATTCATCAGCAACCTATTTACCAAATATTGTCATCCTATCATGCATGGTTACAGAGGAACTGCCCTAATAAAATGAACTTTAACATAGTCGCTGGACCATGAAATTTAGGTAAAGATCAGGTGACACCTACCAGACAGTCATGTACTATTTATCAGCAACCTATATACCAAATATTGTCATCCTACCATGCATGGTAACAGAGTTAATAGTAATAAACACTTTGCATAGTCACTGGACCTTGAAATAGAGCTCATATTGAGTTATTGACTAATCATATCATGGAACAAAATTTTATAAGCTTAGAAAGATAACCAGAGGCTCTTAAGAGCCTGTATCGCTCACCTGATTTTATGCCCATGAAGATGGCATTTCCCTCATGTTAAAGTAAGTCCTGTAATTTTCAATAAACTTTATAGAGGACCATCCAAACAATATTACTAGAAAGCTTTGTTTCATTGGTTAACCGGTTGTATAGAGAAGATTTTTTTTATTTGCCCATAGAGTCCTATGTTAAACTAAGTCCTGCGGTGGTGGCGGCCATTTTGAATTTCCAATTGCCATAAAAACATAAACTTTATAAAGGACCATCCAAACAATATTGCTAGTAAGTTTTTGTTTCCATTGATTAACCGGTTTCAGAGAGGAAGCCTTTAAAAACTTTTTCCCATAGGGTCCTATGTTAAACTAAGTCCTGCGGTAGCGGCCATTCTGAATTTCCAATTGCCATAAAAAACATAAACTTTATAGAGGACCATCCAAACAATATTGCTAGTAAGTTTTTGTTTCCATTGATTAACCGGTTTCAGAGAAGAAGCCTTTAAAAACTTTTTACAATAGGGTCCTATGTTAAACTAAGTCCTGCGGTAGTGGCCATTTTGAATTTCCAATTGCCATAAAAAACATAAACTTTATAGAGGACCATCCAAACAATATTGGTAGTAAGTTTTTGTTTCCATTGATTAACCGGTTTCAGAGAAGAAGCCTTTAAAAACTTTTTCCCATAGGGTCCTATGTTAAACTAAGTCCTGCGGTAGCGGCCATTTTGAATTTCCAATTGCCATAAAAAACATAAACTTTATAGAGGACCATCCAAACAATTTTGCTAGTAAGTTTTGTTTTGATTGGTTAAACGGTTTCAGAGAAGAAGCCCTTTTAAACTTTTTTCTCATAGGGTTGAATGTTAAACCAAGTCCTGCGGTGGCGGCCATTTTGAATTTCCGATTGGGATAAAAAACATAAACTTTATAGAGGACCATCCAAACAATATTGCTAGTAAGTTTTGTTTCCATTGGTTGACCGGTTTCAGAAAAGAAGCCTTTCAAACTTTTTCCCATAGGGTCCTATGTTAAATTAAGTCCTGCGGTGGCAGCCATTTTGAATTTCCAATTGCCATAAAAAACACGAACTTTATAGAGGACCATCCAAACAATATTGCTAGTACGTTTTTGTTTCCATTGATTAACCGGTTTCAGAGAAGAAGCCTTTTAAAACTTTTTCCCATAGGGTTCTATGTTAAACTAAGTCCTGCGGTGGCGGCCATTTTGAATTTCCAATTCCCATCAAAAACACAAACTTTATAGAGGACCATCCAAACAATATTGCTAGTAAGTTTTGTTTTGATTGGTTAAACGGTTTTAGAGAAGAAGCCCTTTTTAACTTTTTTCCCATAGGGTCCTATGTTAAACTAAGTCTTGAGGTGGCGGCCATATTGGTTTACCAATCAAAATAAAAAACACAAACTTTGTAAAGGTCCATCCAATGAACATTATAGCCAAGTTTGGTTTCAATTGGCCAAGTGGTTTCAGAGAAGAAGATTAAAATGTAAAAAGTTTACAGACGCCGACGACAACGACGACGACGCCGACGGACGCAAAGTGATAACAATAGCTCACATGACCCTTTGGGTCAGGTGAGCTAAAAAGCAAATTATGAATTATTAATGCCAATTTAAACAAGTGTGGACTGTGAGCACGCTCCCAAAGCGCTATCCCCGCTTCGCTTTCTTTCAAGTCCAATTATCTACCCTAAATAATATCTGACAGTGACGAAAATTCTTCATGCACATCTACATATGATGTACTTCCTTCGTGTAAAGGAAATTAAATTAAAAATTATAAGAATAAGGGATATCTAGATATTCACAAAAATTGCATACCTGTGGTATTCGTGAATTTTACTGACTGAGTTTTTCCTTCCACTATTTCAAATCCTACCACATAATAGGTGGTGATCCCTGGTCTAGGCTCAGGTTGGTTCCAGGAGACTGATACTTCTGTAGCACTGATTACTACTGCTGTAACATTCTCAGGCCTTTGTGGAACTGAAAACATTAATAACAGGCCAATTTCAATATTACACACAAATGTTGAAATGATATTAATATGTTATCGATGATCGTGGATAAAATTTTGTTTATTTATGTCAGTTACAATATACTTTAGTCTCAAAAAGCATGCATGCAATTTAATAATCAAAACTGGTTATTGTTTGTGACTTTTGCAATGATAGATCAAAATGTTTTAAAATTAAAAAAAAAACAATATTTTTTTTATTTAAAGAGAAAATGCAATTATGCAAGGTATATAAAAAGAAGTTGAAATTCTTAACCCCACAATTTAGTTAATCACTAAAAAACAGAACAGCAGATCACCAAACATATCAGTGATATATAAGATGGTATCCATCTCTGTGACCTTGATATCAAAGTTCAAGATCAAAGGTCATTAACCATGGTATGAAACACATTGATTTTATATTATTTACCCGCATACAAAATGTCAAAAGCCTACCTAAAAAGATAAAACAGTTATAGCCTGGACACAATTAGTTTCAGAGGGAAAGACGGACATACTAATCACTAAGTGGCGGGGTCTAACTAGATATCCGATATACTACAATTTAGTAAGGGCGTTTTGGTGGTTTTTTGATAGGGCATTTTTCCATAGTTAGTCAGTCATTTATGTCTCTAAACAGATCTAATATTGTTTACAAACATGTGTCTGCTTTAGTGACCTACAATGATATCGGACAAACCTTGATACTTTTACCACATTCACCATAAATGACAAAGTCTGAAGGGTTTTGATTACACAAAATATACTGCACCGAAGTTACACTTCTAATTTAAATCAAAATTCAAAAATCAAAATTAAAACCAACTGCATCTCAAAAAGCAGAAAATTTTGAGGAATAATTGTTGATTTCAAAATATAACTTTGCGATCTACAAAAGGAGCATTAGCTTGATCATACAAGCAGTTTTTATTTATCCGGCTAAAAAACTCCACCAAAACATGCTTACTTAGTTATCTCTGTGGTGCCACTATGATAAGATGTGATCAGAAAATTATAAGAACAGATTCATGTAAACATTATCCATAAAATATTGTCAACATATTTCTTTTCCTAGGGTAAAGCCAAAACAAATTAGTCATTCAGAAAGCAATAATGTGATCTTGTGGTCAAAGTTTAAAGTCAATTTTAACAACAACGCAAAACTCAAAATTTTATGAACAATTGTCAAAATGGACAGTAACTCCAGTATGTTAAGATGGGACAATTGTGCTAGAATGAACTGTTTTTAAGCCTTGTGCTTCTGCATATACTTCTAAATTTGTTATAGCTTTTAATAAACAAGTAAAAAACTGAGAATTTTGTCTAAAGTTGTTGTTAAAGGGCAATGGCCTAGTTAAGTGCCAGTTTGTCTACACAATAATTATATGGACTATTCCCAAAAATGTTAACTATTTTACAAACAATTAAGGTATTCCTGAAACTATGAATTATTTGTTTACATGTTCATGACAACTCAATGTTGCTCAGGTGTTATCATATTTTAAGTTTACAGTTCTGATAATTTTTTTACTACGAAAATCAATTTTGTACATTTCTGGGAGTGTCTCTTGATATCGCGGTATTCACTAAAAATGAACTATGGGTCACTCAGAGTGTCACAATAGTGTTAATTCTTTGTGTTTAGATGCACTTTGTTTATACTTAATTACAAATAATCAGCCATCATGATTATAGTAGAAATTAATTGTAAAACAACACAAACAAAACTGAAACTGTTAAAATACTGGAACATTTACAATTAAATAAACAATTTCTTTTTATCACATTTAGTTATCTGTTGCTACTTTGTGGACACCTAAACACACTTTCTCTCCTAATGACTTGATTTCAGAGCAGTATATTAAGTGACTCAGACTAGAACAAAAATCACATCTTCCCCACGTAACAAATGCAATTCCCTCCATTTCATTTAACTCTGTAGGATGCCATTTGTTGTCCTCCGAAGAAACTAAATTTAAAGGTTCATCTAGTATATTAATACCAGATGTTCTTGGCTGAGGTTCAAAACTCTGAGTTGTTGTTGCTATATCACATGTTTTTTGTTGTGCTTTTTTGTAAGATGATTTTGACTGTTCTAAAGCGGATTTTTTAGAGTATTAACATGTTGACCTTTTTGCTTTCTTTGCACAAGATTCAGGTATATTAACATTTTCTTTTTTTCATAAAATTTTCAGCTAAATATGGAGGTACAAATTATGCTTTCATTTCTTTTCTACAAGAGATTTTTTTTGTCCGAACATCAAACAGGTCAGACTGAACATTCTGGTGATTAGAACTTGTAGCTTCTTCATTTAGACTTATTTGGTTTGCAATACTTTTAAATGTTGTTTCGTCAGTTTCAGTATTTGTAACAACTAGTTCAGAAGTACTCTCAGTTTGATTTTTGTAAATTACAGAGATAGTGCAGTTTTGTCTTGCAAAGAGCAGAAATAAGCTTTTTGCAGAGCTTTTACATATAACTTAAATGTAAGACTAGCATCCTCATACTTGGTACTGGTAATATGACATCCTGGTTTTTTTAAGGTAAATAGAACATTCCTTTTATATATATTTTTAGTCACCATCATAAAATATGAGAGTTGGTTCCTGATTCCTGTTATCTGTTATGCCTGCATGTTTTGTCAGGTACCAATAGTTTTGAAAGCTTTTGGTGTTAGGCCAACCTGTTCCTGACATTTCACCATCAGATTCTGGAGCAGACCCATTCAGAAATAAATCATTCCATCATTTTCCTGGAAAAATATAATAAGGGGAAATATGGTTTCCAATGGTATTACCAGCAGCTATAATAGTTACTGTTGACCTGCTAGGGGATATCACTGTCTGTGGCTTTATATCAGAAAAACAAACAATTGTTGGTGGAGAGGAATGCTTGGTACTTATTCCAGTTTTATCTTCATTAAAAATTCTGCTTGGCTTTTCTCTAAGGTGGTGCATGGTAAGTATTGAAGAAAGCTTTTTGAAGTACGTGGTCAAGGTTTCATGAGATGCTGATTTGGCACGTACAATGGACAGTTTCTGTGGTTTGACAAGTTTAAGGCTTGGCCACCTTTTTATGAAACCATAAAACCAATTATCACTCTACTGAAGCATAATCTCTTCCCATAATCTAAAACGAGTTTCATTTATATAGCCATAACCATTGCTGGCATGATACGTTATGTTGTCAACCAACTTTTTTCTTAATAATGGGAAAACATATCAAATCCAATGTGGCAGTTCTTATCAACTTTCTCCTTTTTTCTGTCTCTAAGTGTGGACTCTAAACAGACATACCACCAAAAGTAGTTTCATATGCCTTTTGCTTTGCAGAATTAACCTATTGTATTGCAATCTGTGCTTTTTACCAACATCAGTTCTCTGAAAACACATATAATAAACAAATATATACAGTAGAACTTTGATAACTCGAACTCGCTGGGGTCGCCAAAAATAGTTCGAGCCAACGAAGTTGGACAACTTCTAGATATTTGTTACATACTGTGACAGTTTTGGTTTTTAGGTTGCTAGTAAAATTTCCTACTCGCAGAATGGTTATGGGAACTAAACTTCATTATAAATTATGTAGATGTTTATTCCTAGCATTTTGACACGAATACAGTTATTTTATGTGTTATAATATGTGATTTTTGAAATTTCATCATCAATTATTTACTTCCGTTGATTCACAAAAAACCAGTTTGTGCACGATATATAAGTAAATAATTTTTACAGTATTTATTGCCGACACGTTTTTAAAAATTATCTTAGCTTTAACAATTGGTTTTTTAAAATCAATTAAACCGCAAATGTCAAAAGAGTCGTAAATGATTTTTATCTGGAATGGTTTCGTTTTGATTTCATAATCCGCTTGGTACCGTTAATATTTTTTATTACAAAACAATTAATGTCTATTTGCATGTTAAAACCACTCACCAGTCATGACATAATTATTATGTGCTATTTTGTTTAAATTGACATACCTGTACCAATTGTTATGGCTTCTGTTATCAACGTCCTTTGTACCGAAGTTAATTACTTCGCTCCGACGCTTATAACTTTAGTTCAGGTTATTGATGGTGATTTACATGAATTTACTATCTAAGGGACCTATAAACAAGTTCGAGTTTTCGAGAAATCGGTGTTCGAAAAACAAGGGTTTTTTGTACAAACATATATAGAAATAAACATATATAAGAAATCAGTGGTGTTCGAGCCATCCTAGTTCGAGCTACCGTAGTTTGACTGTATTTTTAATTAAACTAGAGGCTCCCAGGAGCCTGTATCGCTCACCTGAACCTGAAACCAAACAACCCTTTTTTATCCATCTTTTCTTTGCTATAAGGAATTGCCCAAAAGTCTGCAAAAGTCATTTATTTTGACCTTTTAAGGGAATAACTCCTATAAGGAGGAGCTTTTGATGCTTAGAGGGAGAAGGGAGGTTTACTTCAAATTTGCTGTACCTGTTATACTTTTTTATCTAGCAGTCGAAAAACTCTCTTGACTCCCCACTCCCCCCCCACCCCATTTTCTATTTTAAGCCAACGTAGCTATGTAGGTTGTCAGGTGTCATGATTTGCACAATTTTGGTAGAGGACGTCCAATGTGCAATGTTTCAAAGCAGTCCTTTAATGGGTTTAAGAGGAGAAGATTTTTTAAAATCAAGTAAAATTGATTAAAAAAATGTTCAAGGAGAATAATTCCTAAACGGTTTATCAGACAATCTTGACCCTAAGTCATTTTTGTAGCCCTCATAGAGCAGAACAATTAAGCAATGCTAACTTTTGGTCTTTTCTTTTTACAAATAAATAAAGGCAACATGACTATTTTTAGTCTTGTTTTCAATGCAAACAACCAGACGACATTTCTGAAGCCAGTTGACACTGAATGCATTGATTAAAACAAGAATGCAACACTTTTCCCAACATAGTAGAGGAGTCGCATGAAATTTTCATTTTTTTACATGACTGTAAAAACAAGTGTGGATTGTAAGCAAGCTCACAAAAGTATACCCCCCCACCCCCACTTCGCTTTCAAGTCCAATTATCTCCCCTTAATGATACCGAGGTCAACTAGACAAAGTCGATCTAGCGATCGCTGATACCCCCGCTTTTGTGAAAATTTCTAACGTTTTTCATGGATTGTGACCTTGAAATTGGATGGATTTCCACCAAAATCAATAGGCTTCTTACCAACAAAATATATAAGAATATTTTACAGTTTCATTAAAATCGGATGAAAACTTTTTGAGTTATTTTCCGGAAACAACTTTTTGTAAAAATTTCTAACATTTTTCGTGGACTGTGACCTTGAAATTTGACAGATTTCCCCAAAAATCAAAAGGCTTCTTACCAACCTGATATATAACAATATCCCAAAGTTTCATTCAAATCACATGCAAACTTTTTGAGTTATCATCCGGAAACAACTTTTTTGTAAAATTTCTAACGTTTTTCGTTGAACTGCGACCTTGAAATTTGATGGATTTCCCCCAAAATCAAAAGGCTTTTTACCAACCTGATATATAACAATATCCCAAAGTTTCATTCAAATCACATGCAAACTTTTTGAGTTATTGTCCGGAAACAACTTTTATGTTAAAATTTCTAACGTTTTTCGTGGACTGTGACCTTGAAATTTGACGGATTTCCCCCAAAATCGATAGGCTTCTTACCAACCTGATATATAACAATATCCCAAAGTTTCATTCAAATCGGATGTAAACTTTTTGAGTTATTGTCCGGAAACAACTTTTTTGTTAAAATTTCTAACGTTTTTCGTGGACTGTGACCTTGAAATTTGACGGATTTCCCCCAAAATCGATAGGCTTCTTACCAACCTGATATATAACAATATCCCAAAGTTTCATTCAAATCGGATGTAAACTTTTTGAATTATCATCCGGAAACCAAATGTGGACGGACGAACGGACAGACGGACGGACGGACGGACGGACGGACGGACGGACGGACGGACATGAGGACCACTATATACCCCCGACTCTGTCGAGCGGGGGTATAATAAAAATGCACATATACATATAATGTACTTCCTTTATGCTATCATTAAATTTCATCACACAGTTTGGCTTACAAGGGATGTGGAAAGACAGACAGATGGACAAACAGACAGGGTGACTTCTAAACCCCCCCCAAACAAGTTTGCAGGGGGTATAAAAAAATAGCATTTACTCACCAATAATCTTGACACTTTCACCAATTCTTCACAAATGTACTTTTGAAAGGTGTTCACTGTTTATATCCAAAAATAGACTGGCGCTAGATGGTGTTATGTTTGCCTAAAGCAAGAAAACGAAAAGGAATCGGGTCAAGGCGACCCCAAGACAACTCCCCCTTCAGACAAGTTGCCCACTATTCAAGACAACTTGACCAGTGTTTGGTTGTAGTTTTATTATATTATATGAATTTTTTACAGTGCATATTTAAAAAAAACTGATTGGGAGAACAACTAGTTTGGTTTATTTTTGTATATCACAAAGGAAATAAACAATTTACACTAATAAATAAATATATAACAAGACAATAAGTATATTACAATATATTAACATATCAAAAATGAAATACAAAATTTACAATTACAAATACATCTATAAAAAGATAATATTAGAGTATTACTGCAATGGACCATTATAAATTGCCGCACTTCTTCAGCAATTGGTTTACTGAGATCTGGTCTTCTTTTTACTAGTTGGTCGCACAAGGCGATAATCGATGCTGCATTGATGTTGCTGTCTTCCTGTAGGCATCCTCATAATTTTACCTCTGTCACCATCTTTACTTGGGTCAGTAGTAGAATGATGAGTACATAAAGCTGTTAATTTGGTTTATGTGCTTTTCTTTTGATCCTATGGTGCCATCCTTCGATGATGTTGGTACTCACTGACTGTCGGTAAACTGTCGATGTATCTGTTGATCTATGTGACTTGTCTCAAATTATAGTGGGCGAGTTGTATTGGCATGTTTCTTATTAAAGAAAACTAGACATCAGTGAGATGGTACCCATCTCTGTGGGCCCTACTGACCTTAAGTTCAAGGTCAATGGTCAACAAGCATGGTATCCAACATTCCAAAAATCAAAAGCCTACCTCCAAAGATAAGCCTTGATATTATCTACCTACATTCCAAATATCAAAAGCCTACCTCAAAAGATAAAAAAGTAACAGCCCAGACACGATTAGTTTCGGACGGATGGACAGATGGATCACTATAGGGCCCTAAATACAAAGATACCATGGGAGCCGCAATATCAGGAGACACTAGTATATCAATAATAAGAAATGTTTATAGGGATTGAACTAGCTAGATCTTCCACAATGCTTGCATTTTTTTTTAAATATTGCAGTAAAAAGGTTGAGTGATTGATTGGATGTCTGCTTTATGTCCAGCGAGCAGTATTTCAGCTATATTCAGGACAGGAACAAGTTAACAAACAATAAATCAACGGAAAATGGGGGTGGGATGGGTCACAGGGAATACAATTTTGACTGCCACTGGAAAAGTATGGAGTTTTGGGTAGGGGCGGAAAATTTAGCCTTTTGTAGCGGCTGCAATGAGCCTACTCTTTTTCAAAATCTACAAAAGGGGTCTTTATCGTGCAAGGAGCGTGGCATCTCCAAACACGTTACCCACTATGGTCCGCGGTCAGGCTTTCTGTATTATAACCTGACAACCCCCCAATGAGAGGGCCTCCCCTATCCGCCACCCGGGACACGCTGGGCTGCTCTGTGGGCCTAGCACTGGAAACCCTCCCAGTATTGTCCCAGTGCAGTAAAAAGGGACAAAGGGACAGTCCATCCCCACCTTATATTATGCGGCTGTTCCAAGCCAATAATTTATACACTCATATTTGTTCTTTCCTTTTTACCATTAATTTTTGGTAAATGTTGGTTCTGTCTGATTTTGATAATATTCAATCTCTGAAAAAAAGGCTACATATCTGTTTGTCAGAATTCACCTCTGACACATAAGGAATATAGCTTCTCCCATATTTATTGATTTGTTACCCACTATAAAATAGAATTAAACAAACAAACAAATTGATCAATTGATTTCCCTTTTTAACAGTAATTCATTCTTATTGAATACACTGGTAAAGGCTACCTAAACTATAAACATAGACAATCATTTTCATGTTTGTTTCTAGATAACCTTAAATTGATTTTGTGTTCATTTCAAGATTCATCTAAATTGTGTATCTGCAAATTATGTAATAAACAAATCTTTCAACCTAATTTACTTTTTAAATTCAAATTCCCACTTTACTTGACTTAATGGTTAAAAATAAGTGCAGCAAGCAAAAGGAGTATATATGGAATTAAAGCTCAAGCTTGTGTGGCAGAGGTGATATCCATAGGGGGGCCTCGGTGGCCAAGTAGTCAAGGTAGTTCGTCTACTATTGATCACATTGTCTGTCAGCACTGAGATTGCGGGTTTGATTCTCACTGCAGGCAGGGTGTACTCGATCCCAATCTTAATTGACAAGGATTGCCAGTTTTCCTACCACAGGTCGGGGGTTTTCTCAGGGTACTCCGGCTTCCTCTCCCAATAAAAACTGGACGCCATGATATAGCTGAAAAATTGCTGAAAGTGGCGTTAAACACCATCAAACAAACAAACAAACATAGTGTTATGGAGTATGGAACAGAGTGGATGACCCTGACTTGGATAATATTGTGAGGTTTGTCTGACCTTTGCCATTTATTTTGGTTTTAATTGATCTGAAATGCTCAAGCTTACAGACAATATCAGATGCAAAAAGATGAAATTGTTCAGATGTAATGCTGACAAGTATTTAATCCTAATACAGCCAGTTTTTACAATTCAATGGCCAGAAAAAAAGAAATTAAAAAGCATTCTAAAACATTTCTCCAAATCCACAAATTTGTGATCTCTCCAAACAAAAACATTTTCATGATCAATATAATTTGTGCATTTAATGTTTTGTTTATCTACTAAAGTATCTAAGTTTATTTACTATATGTGAGATTTCAAGATAAGTAGAACACAACAAATGTGCATAGCTCAAACTTGAATTTAACCTCTTTTTTTGTTATTTTAAGATAAATAAGGCCATGTAAAAAAAAATCATTAGCTTCTCAGGCCACTTTTCACATTTTTTGATGAGGCAGGGAGGAGTCTTTTTCTTCCTTGTTTTTTTTTTTTTTTAAATTGTTGCTTCTCAGGCCATTAAAAATTTTTTTTTAATGAGGCAGGGCTGCTTTTTTTTGGCATGTACTTGAGTCAAGTCCCCAATCGTACTCTCTATCATATAATAGCAATGAATTGTCCACGTTATTATCCTTTTTCTCCTGAGAGGACTTGGCATGACACCAAAGACTGACTGAGTTAAACAAAGGATGTAAATTTAAATCACCACACCATGTGATAAAGCGTGTTTATGAAAATGTTTCGCTGATTATTAAGATCGCAATCATAAATTTTACAGTAACGGAAACAGACACAGAAAATTTCACGGTTAGACACGGAACTGCTGATTTTTTTTGGGGGTATGATAAAAAGCGACAAATGTGGCGAGTTAATGGGACACAGGCAGGGCCCGAGAATTTCAAGCTAATTTTTTTTTTTGGCCTAATGATGATGAAGATATATTAAACTTTTGTTTTTACCTTCAGAATCTGTTTTCACCATTAACATATTTCGGTCACCATCACCACGACTATTTACTGCAGCAATCCACACATCATAATCAAGAAATGGGCGAAGATTATCCACAGTATAAGTTATCATGGTGTTAGCTTGTATTGTATTTATATTTTCAATTTCTCGGTGTTTCCCAATACATTCCTCATAAGGTGTATTGTTCTGAAATAAACAAGTGATGTTAGCTAAAGTCAAATAATTTAATTTCATCATAAAACAAATCAAAATAGCAGTAAAATATGCACATTTACACATCATAACAATTATCAAAGCAATTCTTCAAGCGTTTTCAAAGGAAATGTGTTCACCAAGATCTACCATTTCATTGCATATTATTTGTTTATATTGTTTATGTTAAATGGTAAAAAACTGCCATAAAATTTGAAGAATCAAAATGACAGTTGAGTATGTATATCTACACATTCAAGCAATAAGGCCTACTAAATATTAAAGCAATCCTTCAATCAATTTCAGAAAGGTCTACGATGTGTATTGCTGTAATGGTCAAAATTCAATAATTGCTACAAAATAGACCCTTGCAATAATATTAAATACCATATTGCACATATTAAATCACTCCAGATACCTATGCGATGCAATTAAAAACCATATTCCACTGATATACAATCACACCTGAGATCTTCGCGACACAATTGAATACTATTACACATAAAAGACCACTAATTAGAGCTTTGCAATACAATTAAATAATATATTTCACATATAAAATCACATCTGAGACCTTGGGCAATGCAACAAGTGTGGACACAGAAAAATGTCTCACCTGCATTATGCATCAGTAACAACAAAAATTTTCTTGTGAGCATCATGTAAATAGCATTAAATTGTCTTCATTTAAATATAAAATGCATCCTTCCAGAGAAATCCAATAAACTTCAACATAGTCCAAGTACTGTGAAATTGAGGTCATGGTCAGGTGACAACTACTAGACAGCCATTTACTATTCATTAGCAATTTATATACCAAATATTGTCATTCTACCGTACATGGTTACAGAAGAACTGCAATAATCCACAAACTTTAACGTATTAGCTGAATCGTGAAATTGAGGTCAAGGTCAAGTGACACCTACCAGACAGTCATGTACTATTCATCTGCAACCTATATACCAAATATTGTCATCCTACCATGCATGATAACAGTGGAACTTCCTTAATCTAACAACTTTAACATGGTCGCTGGACCATAAAATTGATGTCAAGGTCAGGTGACACCTACCAGACAGTCATGTTCTATTCAACAGCAACCTATATATACCAAATATTGTCATCCTAACATGCAAGGTTACAGAAGAACTGCCCCAATACAAAAACTTTAAAATAGTTGCTGCACCATGAAATTGAGGTCAAGGTCAGGTGACAGCCATGTACTATTCATCAGCAACATATATACCAAATATTATCATTCGACCATGCATGGTTACAAAAGAACTGCATACAGCAAGTGGACTGTAAGCAGCATCACAAAGGGATAACCCCCCGCTTTGCTTTTAAGTCCAATTATCTCCCCTTAACGATATCCAAGGTCAATAAAAATCCTTCATGCACATCTACATATAATGTACTTCCTTTATGCTAAGTTTCATTAAATTTCATCAAGTGGTTTAGGAGGAGTTGTGCTTACAAGGGATGTGGACAGAGGGACAGACAGACAGACAAACAGACAGTGTGATTCCTATATATCCCACCAAACAAGTTTGCGAGGGGTATAATAAAAACTTTAAAATATATGCTGCACCGTGAAATTGAGGTCAAGGTCAGGTAATACATACCAGACAGTCATGTGCTATTCATCAGCAACCTATATACCAAATATTGTCATCCTTACTTGCATGGTTACAGAGGAACTGCCGAAAACCTTTAAAATAGTTGCTGCACCATGAAATTGAGGTCAAGATCAGGTGACATCTATCAGACAGTCACTAGTCATCAATCTATACATGTATTATTGTCATCCTACCAAGCATGGTTACAAAGTTTCTTTTTTGTAGTCGTTTTCTGTAAATTTTGTTATGGTAAAGCTTTAGTAAAAGCATCAGTAAAATCCAGCTATCAAAATACACAAGAAATATGGAATTGAGATTATTTTAGGCAAATTAATTTACTTATGCAGTTTTAAGGAATTATAAGGATTAAACACTGGTTTACATTGAATTATCGATATATCAACAAGACCAACTAACTAACAAACATATCATAAAATCCTTTGGACATATATTTGTTTATGAGTGAGTTGGTCTTGTTGATATACCGATAAATCTATGGATTTAAAAAAAAAAATAAATCCTATAATAGTTAAACATGATAAGTAAAATGTATTACCATGGCATTGCAATCAGTACACTGAAATATAATCTCCACTTCACACATAGAGTTTGATTTAAGTCGCAAGCGGTAGGCTAAAATGTTTCCTTTCGGATCTGCTGGTTTGCTCCATGATATTTGCATAGATCTACTAGCAATCTTGGAGATTGTTACATTTGTTGGTTTGGTTGCAACTGAAAAAAATTCAACAGTTAATATTTTCAAAGTCAACAATTGAATACAATGTTATGGTTAAGCAGGAATCAAATGATTCAATACATTTTGTACTTTTAAACCAGAAATCCCTCACAAGTATTTTTATATTATATTATATTAAAAGACCAACAAAGAGTAACAGCTACAGTTTTAATAGGAAAATCCTTCAATAAAACATTTATTACATCTGTAAACAGTATATAAGGCGAGTATATATTTCACAAATGATTTTACTTAAGAAGATCATGATAAGACAGTTGTTGTGTACAATAAATCTGGACAGACCAGTTTTACATGGAATATAAATCCATAGTTACTAATTTTTGTAGATAAAATAGTCTGTGCAGTAAATATAGTCCTTGTAAAAAAAACATTCAAGTAGTGACAACACTGCTTATTCTCACTATTTAGAAATAAAAGTCAGATACTTGTGTTCTTTATTGTAACTTACATGTAATTAATTTATATTTTGCTATTAAAAAAACCGTATGTGACAAAAATTAAATCTTTTATGATGTTTAGAAACATTAAAAATAAAAATAAAAAGACATAGCACAAATAAACAATTCGTTTTACTAAAGTATTGCTGGAAGTTTGTTGTCAACCTAAATGAAGTAGATGGCAAGCTGAGTCAGCATATTCCATCAGTTCTATGTTTCCATTCTGGCATCATTCTTTAAGCATAGTGTTTAACTGAGCATTTGAAATATTTAACTATGATCAAAGTCGGGTGGAACTTGTGAAGTTATAGTCCTTTGACTTTAAATTTTATGCACAGAATACACGTTTATGCTGTTCAAAAGAAGAAACTTTTTGATACATACTCCAGATTTAGGCACTCAACATAATTTTGATCAGATTTATGTTGAGTGCCTAAATGTTACTTTCTGGGCTTATATTTTTCTCTTGACTGAAATTCTGTTCACTTGTCAATGGTTTAAACATTTGACAGGTGAGGTAAACATAATCATACAGTTCAATGAGCCTCTTAATCCACATTTCTTAATTAGATGTTTATTTTGGCAGTAGAACAAATCCACTTAAGTACCATACTAAAAGTCACAAAATCGAGGAGTTCATTTTTTTGCCTGCACCTTTAAATTGTTCTATATTGTACCTCGTTACCTCCAGTAGAAAAAATTCAGTCACCATAGCCTGTCCATATTTAAATACTATGCCTCTGTTGTTTACACAAATTGTCTTTTGCTACGGGAATTATACATTGTACATCAGCCATGTTTTTTCTAAAGGGATCTTATGTTGTTTACAAACATTCCTCTCCTTTTATGACCTACAATGGTATTTGGACAAACCTCCAGACTTTTCCTGTGAACCGCAAATGACAAGGCCAGATGGAAAGGTTTTTAACTCACAAAATCTGCACCTAGGTTACACTTCTGTTAAAATTTAGGTCTAAATTTACTATGGGAAATGCCCTATCACAATAATAAAACCTCCACATTTCAAAACGTTTCAAGGAAATAATTGTGACTTTTTAAAATATACATCCACAGTAAGCAGCTTTCATTTATCTTGCAAAAAACCCTTGCCAAAATACAGCTAATTGTGGAACGAGGATTACAAAGATACAAATTGTACAAAAAACAGAGACATGAAGATTTTATATAAAATGCTTAAGAGTTTATGTGAAGATGCTGTTTCTATGAATGTTGCCATCTTGAATTTACAATCAGCAGCAATTTGTAGGACAGTTTCTGAGACGTTGTTTTATGTTCTTCTAATAGGTTACTATGTTAAGTTATGTTCTGTGGCAGAAATCTTGTATTTTGGATCGAAACAAAAATCTCAAAATTAGTAGAGGACCATCATAGGTACATTTATACAATATCACAATTCCTTCCGCAAAGCTGTTTGAAAAGAAACACATTTTGAAATTTTAGCCAATCAGAACACATTTGCAGCTCTGCCTGCCATGTTGATTTTCCTAATGGTTCAAAAATTTCAAAATAATAAGATTACTATCAAAGAATCATTTCTGCATAATTTGGTTTAATTGTGTGGAACAGTTTCTAAGATGAAACTATTGGTGGGTTTTTCCCATAGTATGGGTCCTATGTTAAGTCCAGCAATGGTGGCTATCTTGCATTTTGGATCGGCACAAAAAAAACTCAAACTATGTAGAGGATCATCTAAGGAACATTTCTGCAATATTTCGAATCAATCTGCCAAGCAGTTTTTGAGAAGCAGATTTTTGAAATTCAGCCTGCATTACTTGCCCTGGCAGCCATGTTTAATATGTGATCAGCACCAGAAACTGAAACTTTGTTAAAAACCACTCAGTAAACAGACCAGCCAAGTTTGGTTCCAATTGGCAAAGGGGTTTTGGAAAAGAAATGTGAAAAACAGACGCCAAGTGAGGAGCATAGCTCACACTGACCCTTCGGGTCAGGTGAGCTAAAAAAACAACAGAGATGGCATTCTAGTGTATATGAATACATGTTTTTCTACACATTTGTGTGAAGAAATGTATATATTATTATTCTGTCCTGTGAAATCATTGAAACCAGTTTTATCAAAATTTTAGCCTGAAGAAGGATTGTCTGTTTTTACTTGGAAACAAAGGATCTACTTGTTAAACTGATTTTGATTTTTGCTAAATATTACATTTTCAGGTGTTAATACAATGAACTAAATCTTGTAGAATGTAACTTTAATGTCACGTTGCATCAGTCACTTGAGCAGTATGCAGCTTACATTTTAAAAGACATGGATCCTTTCAGATCACATTTTTATTAGCTCTTATATTGATTAGATCATTATTATTGATTCTTTTTTAAATTTAAAATGTAAGTAACAAATTGTTTTAGGGAAGAAAATTGAGAGCAAATGGGATTGAATTGTGAGTGTTAGTGATTGTTTCAAAATAAATAAATAAAATATTAAAGAATATACATTTTTTTTATTATCAAAAAAAGTTAAAAACATTTAGTTAAGACAAGGGCTTTGCTGTTGAAAACTCCAAAAATAATTCTGGTCAAAAAAGTTTATTTGTTTGTATGAATAATGTTTAACACCACTTTCAATAATTTTTCAGCTATATCATGGCATCCCGTTTTTATTGGGGGAGGATAAGTCGGAGTACCTGCAAAACCCCAACATGGTAGGAAAACTGACAATCCTTGTCAATTAAGATGGAAGTCAAGTGCATCCTGCATGCAGTGAAACTCGAACCTTCAATCTCTGTGTTGACAGACCACATGACCAATAGTAGACGAACTACCTTAACCACTCAGCCACCCAAGTCCCTTTTAATATCTGCACCTCAATTTAACATATGGGACTCAGTGGCAGGGCAGTTAACAAAATACCAAATTAAAATTGTGTTGACAAGTTTTAATTTCATAACTCTTTGAAATATAAACATCATTAACAATGATTTTACATGCAAGATGGTCTGTATACACTAAGTGTTTTTAGGCAAAAAATTAATAAACATAGAAAATGTATAAATAAAAAGTGACTTTGACCTTGACCTCTAACACTATGACCATGACCATGATGACCATGGCAAAGGTCGGCAATGAAGATACTATGTCAAAATATGTTATTGTAAATGAAATATTTCCTATTAACAATGAATTTCATCTATATAGGGAGATACTTTTATAAAAGGCCATTCAAAATGTATGACACTTGAATACTTTTAAGGGACCTATGTTTTGGGCATTGTTCCATTCTGTATCTCTTATGGTCAAGGAGAAGATCTGCACTCAACACAATATCAGCAATCATAATCACTACTGGCTAAAAAAATGACTAAATACCAGTTGCAGTCGTTTTTCGTCTGTCACTGACTGAGATTGACTGCAAACGACTGCAAAAATGTCTGTAAAAGACTGCAAACGTTGTGTCAGACAAAAATTTTTACTGTGACAGTAATTTTATGCCTGTCACAGACATTTTTTCCATTGGCGCAGTCATTTTATGTCTGTGACAACGGCGTATCCATTGTATCAGTCAAAAAATGTCTGTCGCAGTCGTTTTTTCCGTTGACTCAGTCGAAAATCGTCTGTTACAACGGCGTTACCGTTGTATCAGTCAAAAAATGTCTGTAATTTTTTTAGCCAGTAGTGAATGCTAATGCTCCCTAATTGATACCCCACTTTATAACTTTTAAGAGGTGTGAAAATGAATCCCAAACTATAACATTATACAAAACTACTCACAAAGTTCTTTAGGATTTAAAATTGTTGAGATAAATGTGAAATTTTTTTTACAGATATGGTGAGAGAGACAGACACACAAAGACTGAAGACAGTAAACCTATATTCCCCTTGGGGAACAAAGATATAAAGATCAGATGACCTTGCTCTTTGAACTTGTTACCTTTTTTCATGGTCAAAGTCAATAATGACCAAAAATGAATTTCCTATATCTGATATATTTTCTCAGATGTTAATATTTAATACAGCAAAACTCATCAATCCATGGAAAATAACTCTTATAAAGGGTCAATTAAGAAAAATGACAAATGAAGACCTTATCAATAGTTAGTTATTATATTAGTTTAACATTTACATGTGTCTACAGATATTGAAAAATCAATGATAAGTCATTGGAAAGTCAGCCTGTCTCGGACCATTGGATATAGGATTATTCTGTTTGGTCCAGTGACAAGCATGTAACTATTTGTTTTTAAAATAGTTGCAATGATGACATTATGTTAGAAATTGGTTTTTTTTATAAATAAAATTATCATCTGCAATGATATTCAGTAAGGTATAATGTATATAAATTATGTTTGTGATAAGTTATTACCACCTGACATAAGAAGTAAAATGAATAAAGCAAAGTTAGGTAAAATAATGCAGTTGAAGTTTATTTAGATTCAAAATTGGAATCCTTCCATCTTTGTGAGGACTCATTAGACATGAACCATAAACATACAGTTTTGTGCAACTAATCATAAATGTAACAAATGAAATGAAAGTTTTTATCCAGAATGCATGTTTTAATGTTATATAAATCAGGTTCATATGTAATTGGTGTCTCTATGTAATATTGGATGAATAGTTTAAGACCAACTGACATAAACTAACTGCAATAAACAAATGAAGAAAATAAAAAAGGAAGAAACTGGGATAGAAGCCTGCATCTCCTCCGACATACTTCTCTGTACAAGACTAAACAATCATTTTTGTGAGCCAATGCTCCCTGATAATTCTCTGCTTTTTAATTTTACCCACACAAACACAGACTGAAAACAGTATACAACGTTTTACCTATAGGCAGTGTCATATGGTTTCTTTATAGTATTTATCTGTTTTTTTTAAACCAACATCAAGAGTTTATACTTACAACCAGCTTCTGTGCTACAACACCGCTTTGCACTAGGAAAACTTTCAGCTATGCTTGAAGGTCCATCATTTACAGTCTTCATCGTGAAACAATACTCTCGTTCTGGCAAATAAGGAATATAATAAATACAAAATATATTTAACATGACTAATATGTATTTACTTCACTTCAAATGATTATTTATTATTATCTTAGTTTCACCAAATGTTCCAAAATGTGCTTTTGTATCAAAACATTGAAGAATAATTGAAAAAGAACAATGTTCTGTTAAATAACCTATACACATCTGTTACATTTCAAGCAGAAACTGAGCATATAATTTTCAACAATATCCTTATATCAGTTTTTACTATGTCTGAAGAAAAACAAATACAACCTTCCAGCAATGGTTCCACATTCTGTTGCTTCACACTGGTACTAGTATTGATCTGTCCAAGAACAGAAGGACCAGAAGTATCAATGAGGTAGTACAGTATATCTCCATTGGGATATGATGGTTCTGTCCATCTCAAATATATATTGTTAGAAAATATATCAAAAGAGACACATTCTAGCATTGTAGGTGGATCAGGTCCTGTAAAAAGAGTATATATGAAACAATCATTTTCAACATATGTGCATGACATTCTTGATTCACATAAATAATTTGTTATCTTCTGACCACTGGTCATTTTCCAAAAATTGATGACTTAAATACTAATTCCAATGCTATCACTTTAAACAAACCTTATAGATAACATACAAGTGATATTTATCTCAGTCCAAAGTGTGTGACTGGACTCAATTTTGTGTGAGAGTTTTAGTTGACCTTGATTTTGAATTATTATTAGGGTTTCATTCTTTGATTTTGTTGTTGTTTTAATTTTCAGCTTATTGTTTAAACATGTTTATAATATATTTCTGTTATTCTGGGTGGACTCTGTATTAGACATACAGGCAGCTCTTGGAGTGTTTCTGCCATTGTGTGCAATACTAAGCATGCTAAGGTTAATATAACAAGCAGTATAAATGCATTGTTGACACTGATGCTGCTTTCCTTCAGTTGGATGTTTATGACCACAAAATTTTTAGCCAGCATTATGTAATGTTCCCACTTCTATAGCTGACTATGCCAAATTTCTCCTTAATTTTTAGAACTGATCAGAAACTGTTGTATAAAATATAAATTTTAAAAACATTTTTTTTAACTGTTCCTAATTCATTAGTTATAAACTTGCATGTACACAAATCTACAATAAACATATTAAATCTGTTTATAATTTTTATTATTTTCCTTAATTAACTTCATCCAAGTGATTAGTTACCCCTTTATTAAACTACACAGTAAAATAATCTATAGCGACACTATGATGATCTAGAGATTTATCTAATCATGCTATTGTGGCAGAGTCATTGTTTTATTATAATTATCTTAATAAAGTATGCAAATATATATAAAGGTTTTTTATTCTTAAATTCATAACAGAGCTTAATAAAATATTTTACAGTAAATTGCCTATTCTATTTATTGTACTTAAATAAACTCGTGAAGAGCCTCTATTGGTAATGGAGGGAAAATTCTGTATTCATGTAGTCAGTTTCATTGATCAGTTGAGGTGGGAAAAGTTTATGTCTCTGATTGGTTAGTTTCTTTGGTCAGAGGTCCTTATATAAATGTTTTCTGATTTGAACTGGGCAGACTGATTATAAATCAAAGTGCAGACTGCACCGAAGGAAAGGTTGCTTTGCAATTATGAAATGAGATTCCTGCCTAATGTTTGACAGGCAATAAAACAAACCAATGTAAAATAAATCAGGTAAATTTAGAAACATATTAGATATAAATTTAAAAGACTAGAAAAAAAACTTTGCAATCCTCATAATTGATAGCCCCAGCTCCCCTATGTCTTGAATAGCAATGTCCAGGGCTTTGCTATTGGAAACTCCAAAAATCGTTTTGCTCAAACTCTAAATAATCAGGTCACAATTCCAACATATGACAAAGATCTGCAAAAGTTTCATCAAATCCCACTCAGTGGTGCAAGTAGTTGTGGATAAGAGATAGGTATCCCCTACATCAAAGAATGGCAAATAAATGTTATAAATATATTAATAAATCAGACAAAATTGCTGCTGCCCATTTCAGACATAAGAATCGCACCTGTTATATGGTTGGAATATAACTTGCATCAAATACATGTACATATATGTAAATGTCTCCCTATAAATGTAAGTGATGGCATAAGCTTCTAAAATATTCAAAACTAAAATAATTTATTTCTGTAATACTTCAGGGCTTCAGTTTGCCGAGTGGTTAAGGAAGTATTCATCTACTATTGATCGAATGCCTGTCAGCACTTGTTTGAGTCTTACTGCTGCCAGGGTGTGCTCAACTTCAATCTTGACAATTATTAAAAGACTCCTACAATCTGGCTTTCTCCTTCAATAAAAACAGGACGCCCAAATATAGTTGAAAAATTGCTGAAAGTGGTATTAAACAATTACAATACAGGGATTTGTGCATGACGATTTACATGTGCTTTCGAATGATACTGGGTCGATTTTGTTACTAAAGTATATCCAGTCCCACACACTATAACAAGATCGACCCAGTTTTATTCAAAAGCGCATGTAAATCAATTTTTATAAATCCCCCGGATTCAAACAAACAAAAACGACTGTATGAGGCAACATATATCTTTATAATCAGAATGCATGTCAACTAGTTTGTTTTACATTTAAACAGTGTGTTAATAGCTTATACTAAAAGACACAATCAAATGGAGTGCTTTTCTGCTTGCATTTTTTAAAATTAATATTCAATATGCGATATTAAAAAAATGTCCACTGTACATACTATGCTTATTGTTTACATGTACTTGACTTTTGCTACGCAATCTGACACTTTTTGTTTTCAACAAGTGTCCCAAGTTACGATGTTTGCAAAAGATCGCCAGCTTTCGTGACGTTCAATGGCATTTGCGCCTAAACCGCAAACGACATTACCCCAAGGTTTTCAAATGGACAATAATCGCTTGCTCCAAGTTACACCCATTCTAGTCCGAGAATTCTCTGCCGTCCAACGCTTTTTATTTTATTTTTTTGCGTGGGACAACGCAAAAAAAAAAATAAAAAGCGTTGGACGGCAGAGGATTCTCGGACTACACCCATTCTAATTTTGGTCAAAATTAACCTTGGAAAATCGCTCTATCAAATTAAAAAACAGCATTTCAAAACGCTGAACAAATGTTAAAAAATAATTGCTGATTTCAATTTGCACCTTTTTGGATCTACATAAGGAACATAAGAGCGAACATACGTGCTAAGAGGTTTTATTTGTCACTCAAAAAACGTCTGCCAAAACACACTGACTTGATCACGTCTTCCTTTGTTTGAAGGAACACACAAAATGAAGAAAAATATATCGTTTTGCCTTTCGTTTAAATTATTAGATACTTAAAGCATAAAAATGCAACATCGTTTAAAACGATGGCAATTTCGTGAGGTAAACATGCACGGAAAATTGGTACGTTTTTTGGCTTGTTACGATGGGTGGTGACCAATTTCTACTCGTGAAACGAGAAATATTATTGGTTCAGCATGAATTACCAATAATAAAAATTAATCATAAGGACCGGGAACAAATATTGTGTCAGCTTACTACGGAATAATGTAGCGAAATTGTGATTCGATGTCGAATAATCCATTTACTATTCTTGTGTCACAAACACCAAAATATCTTTTTCAATACATTTTTATTAGTTAGAAATTGTTATATATTTAAATATACTTGTATTTTATTTACGAAACTTCTTTCTACATGCCATTCTCCCAACCTTAATTTTATAGATGGCGCCGCTCTGCAAATCTGTACATCGACAAAGCACACACTTTTGTGTTCATTTTCATTTAATTAAACACGTAAAAAATAGAATGTAAAACCGTATGAAACGACGACCACACGATCGAATAAAATAATCATTAAATCACTTTAATCATAAAAACGTCGTCAAATATTATTAGACTGGTGCCACTGTCAGTACTACATTTGTCGGTTCAGTGAACAGCTATCGCGAGGACTGCCAAATATCGCGTTGATTTCCGAAACCAAAAAGTGTAACGAGTCTGTCTCTGGCGGATGAACATGGAATATTAGTTTAAATCGTAATATTAATTATCAATTATACAGAGATTATGTCTCAATTATGAGAAAATACGAAAGGACATGTATAGTAAAGTTGTTTAAGATAATTGTGGTGCACCGATTCATGTAATTGATAGATTCCTCAAATGTGACCTATATTTTACGAGCGTAAGGTTTGATTACACGCCGGTCGCAGTAGTTTCTATGTATCAGAGTGTTAGCAAGGGGAAAGTTTGCTACGCAACCTTCCCGGTCGATTTTGTTACTAAAGTATATCCAGTCCCACACACTATAACAAGATCGACCCAGTATTATTCAAAGCGCATGTAAATCAATTTTTATAAATCCCCCGGATTCAAACAAACAAAAACGACTGTATGAGGCAACATATATCTTTATAATCAGAATGCATGTCAACTAGTTTGTTTTACATTTAAACAGTGTGTTAATAGCTTATACTAAAAGACACAATCAAATGAAGTGCTTTTCTGCTTGCATTTTTTAAAATTAATATTCAATATGCGATATTAAAAAAATGTCCACTGTACATACTATGCTTATTGTTTACATGTACTTGACTTTTGCTACGCAATCTGACACTTTTTGTTTTCAACAAGTGTCCCAAGTTACGATGTTTGCAAAAGATCGCCAGCTTTCGTGACGTTCAATGGCATTTGCGCCTAAACCGCAAACGACATTACCCCAAGGTTTTCAAATGGACAATAATCGCTTGCTCCAAGTTACACCCATTCAAGTCCGAGAATCCTCTGCCGTCCAACGCTTTTTATTTTATTTTTTTGCGTGGGACCACACAAAAAAAAAAACTAGAGGCTCCCAGGAGCCTGTATCGCTCACCTGAACCTGAAACCAAACAACCCTTTTTTATCCAGCTTTTCTTTGCTATAAGGAATTGCCCAACACTTCTGCAAAAATCATTAATTTTGACCTTTTAAGGGAAATAACTCCTATAAGGAGGATCTTTTGATGGTTAGAGGGAGAAGGGAGGTTCACTTCAAATTTGCTGTACCTGTTATACTTTTTTAACTATCAGTCGAAAACTCTCTCGACCCCTCCCCCTTTTTCATTTTTTCTATTTTAATCCAACGTAGCTATGTAGGTAGTCAGGTGTCATGATTTGCACAATTTTGGTAGAGGACATCCTAAAGATGATGTGTGCAATTTTTCAAAGCAGTCCTTTCATTGGTTTAAGAGGAGAAGATTTTTTAAAATCAAGTAAAATTGATTAAAAAAATGTTCAAGGAGAATAATTCCTAAATGGTCCATCAGACAATCTTGACCCTAAAGTCATTTTTGTAGCCCTCATAGAGCAGAACAATTAAGCAATGCTAACTTTTTCTCTAGTTCTAATAATTTTCAAGATTTTGAGGCAAAAATGGCAAAAATCATCAATTTTGACAATTAAAGGGCAATAACTCCTATAAGGAGTCATCATACAACTTCAACCCAATGGAGTGTTTCTTAGAGCTTTTGATGCAGATGAAGGCATGTCTTTTTGGTTTTCCTGTATCTGTTACACTTTTTTAAATATAAGCCAAAAACTGTATTTTACCGCCCCCCCCCCCCCCCCAATCCTATTTTTAGCCATGGTGGCCATGTTGGTTAATCTGCAGTCATGGTTGGTGCAAACTTGGTTGAGGACATTTGACAGGTGATGTGTACAAAGTTTCAAAGCAGTACTTTCAGTTGTTTCAGAGGAGAAGATTTTAAAAAATCAATTAAAACTGATTAAAAAAAACAGTTCAAGGGGAATAACTCTTAAACGGTTAATCAGACAATCTTGACCTTTAAGTCATTTTTATAGCCCTCATAGAGCAGAACAATTAAGCAATGCTAACTTTTTCTCTAGTTCTAATAATTTTCAAGATTTTGAGGCAAAAATGGCAAAAATCATCAATTTTGACAATTAAAGGGCAATAACTCCTATAAGGAGTCATCATACAACTTCAACCCAATGGAATGTTTCTTAGAGCTTTTGATGCAGATGAAGGCATGTCTCTTCGGTTTACCTGTATCTGTTACACTTTTTTAAATATAAGCCAAAAACTGTATTTTACCCCCCCCCCCCATCCTATTTTTAGCCATGGTGGCCATGTTGGTTAATCTGCAGCCATGGTTGGTGCAAACTTGGTTGAGGACATTTGACAGATGATGTGTACCAAGTTTCAAAGCAGTACTTTCAGTTGTTTCAGAGGAGAAGATTTTAAAAAATAATTAAAACCCATTAAAAAAAACAGTTCAAGGGGAATAACTCTTAAACGGTTAATCAGACAATCTTGACCCTAAAGTCATTTTTGTAGCCCTCATAGAGCAGAACAATTAAGCAATGCTAACTTTTTCTCTAGTTCTAATAATTTTCAAGATTTTGAGGCAAAAATGGCAAAAATCATCAATTTTGACAATTAAAGGGCAATAACTCCTACAAGGAGTCATCATACAACTTTGACCCAATGGAGTGTTTTGTAGAGCTTTAGATGCTGAAGAAGGAAGGTCTCTTCGGTTTTCCTGTATCTGTTATACTTTTTGAACTATAAGCAAAAAACTGTATTTTGACCCCTCTGTTCTATTTTTAGCCATGGCGGCCATGTTGGTTGGTCTGATGCCATGATTTGGGCAAACTTGGTAGAGGGCATTTTACTGATGATGTATGCAAAGTTTCAAAGCAATCCCTTCAGTGGTTTTGGAGGAGAAGATTTTTTAAGAAAAGTTAACGACGACGACGACGACGACGGACGACGACGACGACGACGGACGACGACAGACGCCAAGTGATGGCAATAGCTCACATGACCCTTTGGGTCAGGTGAGCTAATAAAAAGCGTTGGACGGCAGAGGATTCTCGGACTACACCCATTCTAATTTTGGTCAAAATTAATCTTGGAAAATCGCTCTATCAAATTAAAAAACAGCATTTCAAAACGCTGAACAAATGTTAAAAAATAATTGCTGATTTCAATTTGCACCTTTTTGGATCTACATAAGGAACATAAGAGCGAACATACGTGCTAAGAGGTTTTATTTGTCACTCAAAAAACGTCTGCTAAAACACACTGACTTGATTACGTCTTCCTTTGTTTGAAGGAACACACAAAATGAAGAAAAATATATCGTTTTGCCTTTCGTTTAAATTATTAGATACTTAAAGCATAAAAATGCAACATCGTTTAAAACGATGGCAATTTCGTGAGGTAAACATGCACGGAAAATTGGTACGTTTTTTGGCTTGTTACGATGGGTGGTGACCAATTTCGACTCGTGTAACGAGAAATATTATTGGTTCAGCATGAATTACCAATTATAAAAATTAATCATAAGGACCGGGAACAAATATTGTGTCAGCTTACTACGGAATAATTTAGCGAAATTGTGATTCGATGTCGAATAATCCATTTACTATTCTTGTGTCACAAACACCAAAATATCTTTTTCAATACATTTTTATTAGTTAGAAATTGTTATATATTTAAATATACTTGTATTTTATTTACGAAACTTCTTTCTACATGCCATTCTCCCAACCTTAATTTTATAGATGGCGCCGCTCTGCAAATCTGTACATCGACAAAGCACACACTTTTGTGTTCATTTTCATTTAATTAAACACGTAAAAAATAGAATGTAAAACCGTATGAAACGACGACCACACGATCGAATAAAATAATCATTAAATCACTTTAATCATAAAAACGTCGTCAAATATTATTAGACTGGTGCCACTGTCAGTACTACATTTGTCGGTTCAGTGAACAGCTATCACTAGGATTGCCAAATATCGCGTTGATTTCCGAAACCAAAAAGTGTAACGAGTCTGTCTCTCGCGGATGAACATGGAATATTAGTTTAAATCATAATATTAATTATCAATTATACAGAGATTATGTCTCAATTATGAGACAATACGAAAGGACATGTATAGTAAAGTTGTTCAAGATAATTGTGGTGCACCGATTCATGTAATTGATAGATTCCTCAAATGTGACCTATATTTTACGAGCGTAAGGTTTGATTACACGCCGGTCGCAGTAGTTTCTATGTATCAGAGCGTTAGCAAGGGGAAAGTTTGCTACGCAACCTTCCCAAAAAAGTAGAGGTGATGACATAAGTTGCTGTTGAAATTGTTGTATGGTATCTGATGCAAATTGAGACTATTCTGTTTGTGAATCTTGGATTTCCATATTCATGTTGGTTCATTTTCCATTTCATATTCATGTTTTGTTTCATTTTCCATTTCATATTCATGTTGGTTCATTTGCCATTTCTAATGAATTATGCAGTAATTCTCTTATTATTTTGGGGGGTTAGCATTCTTTGCGATTTGAGCGTTTAAACTATTTAACGATCTAAACAAAGTTCCGATGATTATAGAAATAAACTTATAAATTAACTTTTCATTAACTTTTCGATTAAAACCTAAGTAACTAGTTTTTATAGATTAGGGCTTGAAACATAAATAAATTGTTTTATTTACGCATAATAACATTGCTCTGGAGTTAAGTTTTATTTTATTGTATATATATATATATTGAGATTGGCATAGTCCTACAAATGGACTTATGAAGGTATTTTATTTTATACAGACACACCAGTAGCAGTCAATACTTTGTTAGAACGCTTCAGTGGCCCTTTGTACCACATACAGGGTAAGCAGTGTTCAATTATAATTGTATACATTGCGTTTACTGTAGTATGTTTATTTTACCTGTTGTTATTGTTATTGGGGCTCTATATGAATGTGCTTTATAATGTAAGCCTCACGCGATGTACATGTGTATTAATGAGAAGCAGTTTCATAGAAATAGAAGTTGTATATTCATGTGTTATGTATATTTATTTTTATCATACTGATCACTTCCCAAATTGATCAATAGCAATTTTCATTCATTTGTATTTGAGTTTTATGTAAATGTGATTTTGTTATCATGTATGTCACATGGTTTGAATATGTTTTGTTATATGTTTTAGGGGGAATTTTTGACAATAAAAATACTTCAAATCCTGAATCTTGTCTATGTATTAGGCCAGAAAACCCGTACTTACACTATGAACAATCAACTGTAAACAAATATTGCAGCATACAAAACAGTGAGAATCTTCATGCAGAGAAACAATCATTTTTGTAACTTTACAAAACTTAGTTTTTTGCATGAGATCATTTGTCGAATGCTGTGGGAGTGTGATGACCATTAGAAATTGCAAGAGTGTTTGTCACACACCATATAGTATATGTCATTGAAAAATCATGCAGTCATACCACTAATTAAACTGATTTATAAGTATGAAAACACAATAATGATTAATAATAAGTGGTAAGTTGTACTATATTACTTACTTGTAATCTGTGTTCTGAATATTTCTGTATACAAATCACTTATCAGGTTGTTACTAAAGGCATATATCATCAATTGATATCTTGTTCCATTCCTAGCACCATTTACTGTAACGTTAGAACTACTTAGGTAGCTGTAACTGTTAACAATTACATTTGTATCAATAATAGAGGCATTATAATAAGCCACACTTCCAGTAAACTTCCATTTGACTGTGATTTGACCATCAGAAGCTAATAGTTCACTGTTGATTAAATCAAGAGGTCCAGGAACTGCAGGTCCTAAAAATGATCCAAGCAGATAATGCAATAATTGATGTTTCTCAATCACTCACTTTATATGTATATTCATGTCAATAGTAACTTTCACACTAAAGGATGTTAAAAGTCTCAAGTTGTTTTTAAAATGTAGATGTTCATATGACACACACATGAAACTATAATACATGTTGTAAAAATGTACATGTAATAAACAAATGCCACATAAGTGTTTTTTACTTATATAATATAATATTATCATAAAAATGCTGCCCCGTGCAGGATCTGGGTGGTCAAAAGAGTAGAAAACAGTCGCGCTAGCTTGTCGTAAAAGGCGACTAAATAGCGCCCAGTATCCTGACCGGCGTGTCAGGTCGGTTTGCCTAAAGACCCACTGGGATGTGTGCCCCAGGTGGTTGAATGGGGGCAAGCTGGGGTTGTCAGGCCATAATACGGAAAACCTGACCGCAAACCATATTAGTGCAACGTGTTGGGAAAAATGCCACGTTCCTCGCACATTAAAGAACGCTGCTGTAGTATTCTCTATGAGTAGGGATTTCGATCCCGCTACAGGAGGCTGAATTGCCCGACCCTATCCATCCTCCCATTTGCCAGTGGCAATCTAAAATCCGTTGCCCCTATTTTTCCTTGTGTCCCATCCCATTTTCATTCATCATCATTTCATGTTCATTTTATCATCCATTTCATGTCATCGCCTGAATATAGCTGAAATAATGCTGCTCGGGTGTTAAACACCATTAATCAATTAATCATAAAAATGCTTTCATAAGACAAAAATATGCTTATCTACAAGGTAATGCTATAAGTCAGATGTTGCCATCAGGCAAGAAATTCCAGTTACCTGTTCAAAATGACAGAGATGCTGCCATGGGTACCTCAAAACACACAATAAAGACGACAGTTGGTTCATTAAGAAAGAGAAAGGAAAATGTCTTAGAAGAAAGTCTTGCATAACATAACAAAGATTATTTTAAACAAGTGTGGACACAAAAAAAGGTCTCGCCTGGATTCCGCATCAGTAACAAAAATAAATTTTGTCATAAGCATTACGTAAATAGCATTAGTTAACAGCAGTGGCCTGTATACCAAATATTGTCACCATACCATGCATGGTTACAGAGGAATTGTCCTTATAAAAAAACTTTAATGTAGTCCCGGGACCATGAAATTGAGCTCAAGGTCAGGTGACACCTACCAGACAGTCATGTACTATTCATCAGCAACCTATATACCAAACATTGTAATCCTACCATGCATGGTAATAGAGGAACTGCCGTAACCCAAAAACTTTAATGAAGTCGCTGGACCGTGATATTGAGGTCAAGGTCAGGTGACACCTACCAGACAGTCATGTACTAGTCATCAGCAACCTATATACAAAATATTGTCATCCTACCATGCGTTGTTAGAGAAGAACCGTCGTAACTAAAAAACTTTAAGTCGCAGGACTGTGAAATTGAGGTCAAGGTCAGGTGACACCCACCAGACAGTCATATACTATTCATCAGTAACCTATATCATGTATATACCAAATATATTTTCATCCTACCATGCATGGTAACAGAGGAATTGACGTAACCCAAAAACTTTAATGTAGTCGCTGGGCCGTGAAATTGAGGTCAAGGTCAGGTGACAGGTGACTGACAGGCAAGTACTCATCATAAGCTACCTCTGGACAAAATTTGATGGACCTATATCTTGGGCTTACAAATATATGAAGCAAGATGTCCAAGTGTTTACGCCGCCGCCGCCGAATTCCCATACATATGTCTCCCCTCCAGCGACTTTCTTTGCAGGCGAGACAAAATAAGTGGTTTTTCTGCTAAAAGTTTCTTGTTATTTTTGCCAATGACATTTTTAGACATTGTATGTTTGTAGCAAAATAACTATATCCCAAGGTATTCTAAGTTACACAATTGATTATTTTCCTGTTAAACTGTTCTGCAATCAATAAAGGTGTTATTAATGAGATTAAGTGTACCCAACATAATACAGTTGTAAAATCCATAAAAAAAAAATTTCAAAAAAAAATCAAAATCAAAATCAATCTATAAAAAACAACTTTTTCAAAGAAACTATTTTGTAAGAGGGATATCGTAAAAATGTCTTTGTACCATTTTTTCATTGACATGATTACCGCTACAATTATTTCTTTACATTTTTCTTGACATTTTTTCATTTATATGTTTATGTTTATTTCAGGCAAAATGTGCAGAAATTTAATGTTTTATCTTAAAACCACAAATATTTTGTATTTTGTATCGTTATTATTTCTGGTTAATGGTTGTATCTGTTTTGTATAAATTAAAATCATTTAACTTCCGAAAAATTTCATGTTGAGATAGGGTGAAAGCATAAATCCATGTGCCAATAGGGTAAGAATGCACTGAAAAATAATAACGCAAAAAAAGGGTAACCTAAAAGTATCACACCAATTATCAAATCTCATACAAAGCTAGGTCCAGTTTCAAACTCCAGACTCTGAGTCTGAGAGAAATAAATGTAAAATTTCATACTGATAACTACTCCTCTAGTAAAACTAGATATAAAGTTTGGATGGATTTTGCTGAAGAATGGAGTGGAGTAAGCCATTTAATGCTTTTTTAAGAAGAATAAGTAAGTTATAATTTTAAAGAAATTGCAAAGTACATTCCAAGCTAAATATTATATTTGGATACTATTTAACAAATGTTCATCCTATTATACATAATAATATATATCAAATTACTGTATATAACTGTACATACTTGTAGCTAGCATGATAGAAACAAGAGTCATCTGCACATCTGATCGGCTGTTGGAATCTACAGAGATGACATTGATAGTATACATGACACCAGGTGTTAAGCCTGTCACATTTGCTTGTAAACTCTTACTGACTGAAATCTCTGATGAATTACCAACAACTTGATACTTGTATTCTTCAACGGCAGAAACAAATGTTGGTGCTGTCCATTCTATCACTAAATAGGTCTCATGACGGTCTTTTAACTTAAGGTTAACAACATTTAGATCAGCCACTGCAAGATTTAAATACTCTTTAAATAACAGCATAAAAATTAAATTAATGTACAAGCAGACGTTCAATACATTCTTGGATTCTATATCCCGAGATAAAAGCAGGTTTTTGTCAAAACATCTCACACTTTGTCCAGCGGGCTGGCACTACCGAAACTATTATGTTGAAAAGATTTAATTGTCTAATAAGAAATATTATCGGATTACATTTACATATAACCAACAACTTATGGATACCTCTTTAACTTCCTATTATGTATCATTTAAAGAAACAATTGATAACAGTATCTTTTAAGGTAATACATAAAGTAACCAAAATGTTTACTCCTTGTCATTAAATAGCATTCAAAATAGCATTGAAAAGCAGTTTTATTTTACTGATAGTTTTCTGGATGGCTTTTATCAAATCAGATACATTTCTACATGTTTAAAAAGAGGGAATAAGGCAACAAATCACAATTGGACTGAAATCTGAAACAAAATATTGATATTGGATTAGTTTACGTGTATTTGTAAGAGATTTAACAAATTGGTATAATGTGATGAAAATTATGATAACACATACAAGTATGGCATGATCCTCCCCTGTCTGTATTGTTGGTATCAAAATAGCCTGTCTGACACTGGCATTTAGTAACACATTCTGCATAAGATTCTAAGCACTGAATACTATCAGTACATGCATCTGATAACAACTTTTCTGCAAAAGTTAAACTCAAAATAAATAGAGATAAGGAAAATTAAATGTTAAGTGAAAATAAAACACTTTCACTCTTATGCTTTGTCCCATAATCCTTAGAGCTGGCCGTTAGTGTGACAGTAGACAATTCACAATATTAAAGCTGAGATTTGTACAAAAAATGATTCTTTAATATGCAATAATTTTTTTATGTGATTTACTGTATAAAAAATGTGAGAAGTGAATGTTAATTGCTTAATTTAACATTAAATACAGAAACTTTTTTCATGACAGTTAGTGTGTGTTAAAAGACTGCATATTGGTATTTAAAATGATGAACATATCATTATATTGAAAAACAAGTATACACAATATGCACTGTTTTGTTTGGCTACAATCTGCAATTAGCTAATTACAGTGTGCTTTGTTATGAAAAAGTTGAACAGCTGTTGTTGAACACATTGACTGGCCTTAATTGACTGGTCTGCAAAAATTAGGGGGTGGAGGGAAGGTCAAGTGTTCCATATAACTGGGTTAACCTAGACTTGTTTTATGTGCCTGTTGCAATCCAGGGGTTTATGCCCAATATTTGTCCTTTCTGTTACATTTTCCATTAATTTTTGGTTAAATGCTGTTCTTTCTTTAAGTGATTTACTGATTTGTGAAGTGGATTTTAAGTTTATCTCCACTTTTGCATTCTACATACCTAAAAAAAACCACTTATTTGTTAAGGACCTTTTATATGGTAGACTAGTACTCATAATAAAGTGACACATTTCATTTGTTAAATAAGCGATAATTTAAAAAATTTCTTAACAAGTCTTTTTAATTATTCAGTGCAGTTTATATAATTACTTAACTTAATGTGGCATCTTAACTTTCCTTGACCTTGAGTTATAAAATAGCCTGTATCATTTAACATGTTTTTTGCAGGTAATGAAACAAATTGTATGAATTTGTCAAGGATCATGCAAAAAACATTAATAAAATATGGCTTTTTAAACAGTTTCTGGGTTAAATTGTGTTGAACTATGTCATGCTAAGGTAGAGATTTTTAACCTTCAATTGAAAGTGACAAATTTTTATGAACCATCCAATGATAAATGCTAAAATTTATTTAAATGGATCACCATTTTCTGAGAATAAGCATTCATAAATTTTTAATAAAGTTATGCTGCGGTAGCCATCGAAGAAATGAATCAGAACAAAAACAACCTTGATAGAAGACAATTCAATAAAAGTTTATAAACAGTATGGCTTCAAATGTTTCAGCAGTTTCTGACAAGAAGGCATTTTAAGATTGTCCAAAAGGAATCTCTATTTTACTGATCCAAGGATGGCAGCTTTTTTGAATTTTTGTATAGGGAATAAAAAATGTAACCTGTCAACCTGTTTAGATAGCCATTAAATGAATAGACCTTCAGTTTTGATTGCCACAGTAGCTTAAGAAAAGAAGACTGTTACATAATTTACTTACAACAAGAGGGGAGGTTGTAATAAAGATAGTCTAGATAGAATAATAAAATTACAAAAAGATCAGTAAGGTTAATTACCAAATGCTGACCCACTGTTCTCTTCTACTCCTCTTTTTCAAAAGCTTGGTATAATGCCAGTGCCCTTAAGTATCACAAATATTAACTCCTTCATAAGATTTTAAAAGGGGAGGCTCTGGAATACTTAACTGAAAATTTCAGGTACCTCTCAGAAAAGAATTTGAGAAATGTTTAAGTTGTTTTTTTTTTATTCCAAAGGCTAAGAATGAATTTTTATAATTTGTATATTCGGGATCTACAATATGGAATGAATTGACATATGATTTATTTAGTACTGTAAGTATAAAACTTTAACTATGGTGTAAACTAGTATCTGACTAAATGTAAATTTGCAGTAATGTGTGATTTATGTGATTTATTTGTATACATACACTTTTATACTGTCTTTTGACTTTGAATTGTACACTTTTGGAAAGATTGTTTTGTATTTGTTTCATGCCTGAAGGTCTTAGTGAAGATTAGATATAATACTAACTGTGTATGCCTCTTTAAATAAAGGTATTATTATTATTATTATTATTATTATTAATGGCATAGCTTAAATAGCTCCACAAACCAATAATATAAGTCCTTATCTTCCTGGTATATGTGAATAAATTTTGGTTTAATCTGTAAATAATCTTCTGTAAAGTGTGCTAACAAGAATTATTACACCACAGTAAAATTTGATATATAAAATAAGTATACAGAATAGTTTTACCATTTTACATTGTCAAGTCCTTAACTATTGACCAGTCAATATAATAGTTTCCAAAATATCTGCCCTCACTTTTAACTATTTGACTGGAAGCATCATTTTAGGGAATTTCAATAGCTGTTACAATATTAGCTAAAAGGGGTTTAAACAGTTTATTCTAAATCAATTGTTTTATAAGGGACAATTTCATAGTCATTCATAGCATCAATTTAAGGGTTTGTCATAACTTTTTTTCAGTTGTCTCTTTTACCTTGGAACTGAGTAGATATTTAAAAAATTAAATAGTAGTTAATTTCATTATCTGTTGCCTCTTTCATTAGAACATATAAGTTTTTTTTGCAGTGATTTAATTTTCCGTATATTTGCAGTATCAGTTGGAATGAGACAATAAAATATTAGGAAAAACAATAGAGTTATTCATTCTGATTAGGAACCATGAAAAAAAAATTATCCAAAAAATTAACTGGCACAGTTTTTTTAGCAAAAGTTCTAAATTTCCCCCATGTGAAAAATACAACAGATATGGTAATAAAACACTTCCTGATATGATATTAGTGGAATAATTCGTTTATTTCCCCCTTATACAACTACATGTATTGACCTTGGCTTTGTCTCAGGGAAATAGTTGCAATTCAAGGTAAATATGGTACAGTTACTAATCCCCCTTACTCTTTCAATAAATTTTTCCCATACTCAGTTAGCAGTTATCAATCAGTCAAATTGTTCCCAATCAGCCCATCCATTAATTGATGGATTTGGAACAATTAACTGATCTGACAGATTGATTTGGACAGATTGCTCGAATCTGTCCATTCAACTTTTGATCAGTGAAATTCATATTTCAAAATGTGAAAATTTGTTTCACTCGCAAATATTAGATGTATAAAATAACATGTGTTATTTCCTCATTGATGGCTTGTTTTACTTGAATATAAGGCTTGATCTAGTCTAAAGAATTATACAAGATATAAATGTAAATTCCCAAAAATCTATTATTAATGCATCAAAGACAGAAAAATGTCTCACCTGCATTCTGCATCAGTAACGAAAAAAAAAATTATGTCACAAGCATTACATAAATAGCATTAAATTGTTATTATTTAAAATATACAATGCATGGTCACAGAAAAAAGGACCTAATCCAAAAACTTTAACTTCGTCACTGCACCGTGAAATTGAGGTCATGGTCAGTTGAAACATATGAGACACTAATGTACTAATCATTAGCATCCTATATACCAAATACTGTCATCCTACCATGCTTGGTTGCTGATGAACTGCCCTAATCCAAAAAATTAAACATAGTCGCTGGACCATGAAATTGAAGTCAAGGTCATGTGACACCTGCCCTACAGTTATGTTTTCTTCAGAAGCAACCTGTATACCAAATATTGTCACCCTACCATGCATAAGTTACAGAGGAACTGCCCTAATACAAAAACTTTAATGTAGTTGCTGGACTGTGAAATTTAGGTTAAGGTCAGGTGACACCTACCAGATAGTCATGTTTTCTTAACCATTTGTTTGAAATCAAATTAAAATGTGATGATCAGTTATTATTTGAAATTTTAAAGATAAGAATCCAAATATATCTATTGAATATGGCACAAACAAATCAAAGGTGTTAAAAAACTCATTTAAAAAATCTGGAAAAGGATATTCATGGGCTGGAAAGAAGGATGAATATTAGTCCTGATCCTCAGGTCATGGAGTTTTTAAAGCAGAAGAAGACTGATCTTGAAAAGAGTTGTGATGAGTTAATTTCAGGAATAATTCTACATTCTCAAGCCAATTGGCATGAAAATGGAGAAAAATGCACTGAGTATTTTTGAAAACTTGAAAAAAGACATTCAGTGAACAAGCTGATTTCTGAAGTTATAGAAAAATAAACACATATATCAGACCAGTTTGAAATACTGAAAAAGCAAGAAGCCTTTTTTAATAATTTGTATAAACCTCAAGATATTGATGATACAAATCAGTCCTTTTTCGAACACAACATAAAACTCAAAAACAATCATGCAAAGGTAACTAGCGTTTTGAAGAATGTTCACATGCCCTAAAATTGATGTGCAATTGGAAAAGTCGAGGCTCAGATGGTTTGACTGTAGAATTTTTAAAGCTTTTTATGGAAAGATATAGGTCCATTTTTATTTAGATCTCTAAAATATGGGCATGAAATAGGTCATTTGTCTTGTTTTCAATATCAAGGGGTCATTACATGTATACCAAAAGAGAACAAAGACGCTTCATTAGTAATTGGAGGCTTATTACATTATTAAACACTGATTTGAAAATTTTATCAGCAGTGTTAGCTAATAGGGTGAAATCAGTGCTTCCCTTCATCAGTAGTGATTCACATAAAGGTTTCATGAAAGATAGATTTATTGGCAAGAACACAAGATTACTATATGACTTCATGCACTATCTGGAAGAAAATGACAAAACAGGCTGTTACTATTAGTTGACTTTGAAAAAAGCTTTTGACTCAATGGAATGGAGTTTTCGCACCAAGGCTTTAAAAAGTTTTAATTTTAGTGATTCTTTTTGCAAATGGTTTGAAATTCTATACAACGAAGCTAAATCTGCGTCATGAATAATGGACATAGGTCAAATTTCTTTGATCTTAGTAGAGGATGTAGACAAGGGGATCCGCTACCTCCTTATTTATTTAGGGGTTGAACTTTTAGCCATGATGCTGCAGAGTGCTTTGTTAGTCAATACGCAGACAATACATTTTTGATACTGGATTGCACTGAATCTTACTCCAAAGTTTTGGGTCTTAAGGTTAATAGATTCAAAACTAGGGCAATATGGATTGGGAGTAAAACATTTTCTGACGATATTCTATGTAGTGATCTTAATTATAATGGTCACACTCAAACTTTACAGTTCTGGGCCTTGATTTTCTCTTAACTTGCACAGTATGGTCGAGTTAAATTTTTCCAATAAAATTTTAAAACGTTGCAAGAATTTTAAAGAGTTGCGACTATTGTAAACTTACTTTAATGGGTAAAATTACAGTAATTAAGAGTTTAGCAATATTCAAGCTTATTCATCTTTTTACGGCTTTGCCTAATCTGCAGGACAATAAATTACAGGAATTAATTACCTTGTTTAACAAATTTATTTGGAGTGGGAAATCAGATAAAATTAGAAGAACCACCTAGATTGGTGACCTAGATCATGGAGGACTAAATATGATCCATTTATACCTTCTTTTGTTGATTATTTAAAATCTGGATGGATTAAAAGATTATGTGATAACCCTGCAGGTCCATGGCAGAAAATTTTATCATGTTCTCTAAAACCAGGTATGAATGACACTGAACACTTTTTCAAATTACATAGTGAAAAAGAGGTTGGGGAGAGGATAACAAATTTATTTTGGAAAGATGTGATAATAAGCATAGCATCTGCAAAGCCTCTGTCAAAACATTTTGATGTAATGAAAAATAAGCTACATAGCAACAATTTTATGAAGTATTAAAGTTTGATATCAAGTATTCATAATTTTATAAAAAAGTGTATTCAAGAAAATGTAAAAAATGTTAATTTGGCATAACTTTACAGTAGTAAACAATTTTTTTGACACACTGATGGCTTCCAAAAAGCCCAAGTTCGTTTATAAGTATTTAAGAGATCAAGTTTTTTATGCACCTAATGATAAACTTCTTAAATAGGATGAACATCTTGGGTTTGAAATCCACAACTGGTCAAAATATTTGATAACTTGAAGTCTGATATTGAAACAATTGAACACTTAATTTTTTATTGTACTGTTGCAAGATGTTTTTGGGATGTTGTATCAGAGCATGTGATTTGACCTGTTAAAGGAATCTGTACTTCTTGGGTATGTCAATGAGCAACCGTTTTTTAATTTTATCATAGTAGTGACAAAGAACTATATCCACCATTGTTAATTAAAAGAAAGAATCCCAAACATTATTGAACTAAATTATAAGCTGAAATATTTTTATGCATAAGTTTGAGCAAAGGTGGGCCCTGTTTAACCATATTTTTCCATAGATTTGATACATTTTTCTGTTATAACTTTTTATATACTGTAAATAAATACCATCAGCAGTTCTGTATTTTTTTTATATTAGAAAAAGTAATTTGAGGGGAAAAGTGAGAATGAATGTACAGTGTAATATTTTTAATATTTTTTTTTTTTTTTTTTTGATATTCATTGTTGTTTTTTAGAGTTTTTTGTAACCATAGCCACAGAACACCCTGGTTAGGTGGTGTTGGATGGAGTCCTATATACTATACTATTTACTTACTATAAAAAATAAATAAAAGATAAAAATACTCTTAACCAACATCCTATATACCAAATATTGTCACCCTACCATGCATAGTTACAGAGGAAGTACCCCAATACAAAAACTTAAACATAGTCCCAGGACCTTGATATTGAGGACTAGGTCAGGTGACAGGTGACTGACTAGCAAGTACTCGTCATAAGCTACCATTGAACCAAATTTGATGGACCTGAGGCTTAGGCTTACAAAGATATGAAGCAAGATGTCCAAGTATTTACACCACCGCCACGGCCCGGATTCCAATACATACAGTCACTGGAACGTATGTTAACGATTTTATCGTTTGTACATCGTGCGTACATCGTTCGTACATCATCCGTACATCGTTGGTACATTGTGCGTATATCGATCGTATATGGTACCGTATAACGTATAGTATATCGTGCATCGTTTTCACCAGCGTGCATCGTATGGTGGATCGTTTGTTCTATCGTTTATCGTATGGTTTTCCGTTTATTTTAGCGTATATCGTATGGTTTATCGTTTGCGTTATCGTTCGCCATATTGTTGTTCTGTCAAATTAGCGTACATTGTATAATGCTAGTGTAATTTGATTTTACATGTACATCTTTATTTATTTTTAGTAAACTGCAACATTAAATAAAATATTTCTGCTCTAAGGATAATAATTGTGCATTTATAGTTTTTAAATAACTTTGAATCATTGATGTAAAAAAGTTTATTGCATTAAACAGGATCTGAATTTTCTTTTTACATAATATAAACTGCAATTGAGTTGTCTTAACAAATAAATAAATCAATCAATCAATCAATCAATCAATCAATCAATCAATCAATAAATAAATAAATAAATAAATAAATAAATAAATAAAATATCCTATAAGTCGATACGAATACATCGGAACATACAACAAAGTTTTATTTAAAGTTATTATGGTTTATAAAATAAGAACACCAGCTATCTCATGAGCTGTTTAACCGACATTGTCCAGGGAACATGACCATTTATGTGTAGTTTATATATGCACTTAAATGATACAAGTAATAAACAGGTACTAGGTACACTAAACAGGAGATATGATACCGATTTTTTAAATTAAATAAATTCATTGATAAATTATAAATGAAATATTTATAGTAGATGCTACAGCTAGCAGTAACCGTTACACTTGTGTACACTAGTGTACACTAGCTACAATAATGTAGCTCCGCCGACATAAAACACTGTTCAAAGGAGTTAATGTTGCTTTTGTGCGTAATTGCATGTATGAGACACTCCTATTTCAAAATGATTTTATCCCTTTTTATATTTTTTCTATATTTAATTTTGAGCTGTCTTATGGATGGGTATTTGTACATATATGTAGGAGCCTGGTTTTGCATACGCATGTAACAAAAGGGGGACTAGTATATTATGTTTGTTAAAATATAAGGATTTTTCATAAGTACCTATGTTAGTTTGTAATTAAACGAAAACTTGATGTATTTGTTCGAACTTTTAATATGATCGCTTGCATCCGAATTGATTTAAAATTATAACATTAATCCACAATATTTACTCCTATGTCTAATAACATTCTATCAAAACGATGAAATATAAATTCCTACAATAAATAGTTTTTTCTTTGTCTTCCCCAACAGATAGTTTACGAGATATCTCAAATAAATAATCTTGTCAGTAAAAAACAACTAAATTACTCTTTTAGGTACAGCAACATTTTGGATGTTCCACGGGTAAGAACTTCTTCTTATGGCAAAAATTCATTTCGCTATGTAGCTCCAGCTTTATGGAATAGCCTACCTGAACATTTCAGGACTGAAATCAGCTTTTCACAATTTAAAAGCTTGATTAAGTCCTGGAATGGCACAGAATGTAAATGTAGTGCATGCCAGTAGATATCAAATTTCTGTTGTTTTCTTTTTTTTTTTAAACTATTATTTATTTGTTAATTTTGGCTTATACAAGTTATACTTTTAGTTGATTTTAAATACTGCTAACTGCTTAGATATTTTAACTTAGTTGCTAATTTTAATTAACTATTGGTGTTTACCTCTGATCAATTACATAATGCCTGTAATATTGCTTTTCATGTTTTTTATGATTTTATATCTTGTGCTGTAGATTCTTTTGTCCTTCTTGTCTTTCTTTTTATTGCTTTCCGTGCCAGTGCTTTTATGTAACTGCCTTTTATGCTTCTTATTTATTGCTATGCACGTCATCGTTTTAAGTGTACTGTATATATCATGTATTGTTATGTTTGTACTGTGTATATTCGGTGAAACGCTCAGTAGAGCTTATGTTTATTTGTTATTTCCATGCCGAATTCAAATAAAGTTTTCTATGTCTATGTCTATGTCTAAATACACGTATCTCCACCTTTGCATAAATTAAATATGACATCGTTACTTCGAAATTAGAGTACTTATCAAAAGATAATCAAGTTGTTATATAAATTACACTGTAATAAAATCACTTCAAAGGGACACGTTATCCTCTATCGACCATCCTCTATTACCTGTGGTGATTGCAATTAACAATTAACGTATCTTACTTGTGCACCTTTGCACCTCAGGTAGCCACACATAAAGGAAACGTGTACATTAAATAAAAAACACCTTTTATAAATAGTAACAATCATTACAACAAAATAACGTTTTCGAATTTTCAACTACCTTTATAGTTCATGACGAATCACGCATCTCGTGCTTATTTAAAAAAAATTATTTTTAATTGAAATTTATTTTAAAAAAACGTATGTTTGGAACACAAAATGCATCTATGGTCTTGTATTATTAAAGTGCTGTGAAGAAATATTCAAATACTGTGCAACTAAAAACTAACTAAAAAGTGTGTGCTCGACTTAACCCCTCTTTCCTTGTCGAAAAATTAAGGGCTTCCACCAGGTTCTCGCTATTCCTTCTCAATTAAAAATTCGAGCTGCCCCCCCCCCCCCCCCCCCCATACTGAAAAGTGCTGAAAGTGGCTTATAACTTCAAACAAAAAATCAAATTATTTTTCAGGTAATTTTTGGAATTGTTTGGTAATATGTCTTGGGTTTTGTTAATTTAGAGCTTATTAACGCAGTACATTACTGTTATTTTTTTAAGGTTGATTGATTAGCTCAGATGTTATCTAACTGAACTCTCTATGTTAGAAATGCATACGTATTGTTTCGTGCGTGACATTGTACGGTGAAAACAAATGGTGCACTAGATTTGATTTCATGTTTGTCAGGTACTTTTCCATGGTCGGTGATTCTCTCTGTCATTCTATGTAAAGATTAAGTTTCCCGCGGCGACGCGCACACTTATCTACCTCCTAAGACATATAAACAATCAGTAGGTGTAGATAAGAAAACAAAAATAGTTCTATCTAAAACAAAGAACATGTAGTGACAATTTTATAGTTTAACACTGAGTACTACTGTACAAAAAACGCGAATGTGAATATAGTTAACAATCTTTTTAAATTTTAGAAAGAGGTGTCCTTAATATTAATGAATAAAAATATAGTTTAAAGAATATACTATTATAGCTGAGTATATGAATATTTGATTGATTCATTGATGGATTTCTTGACTTCCAGCAAGCAATATTTCAGCTTATTTTCGGGAATTATGAATATTTGAATTTACATATAAACAAAGTACATATTTAATTATAGGGATCTAAGATTTATGTTGAATAAATTTACCCTCAGCACAAAAGGAAATTTTCAGGTACACATACGGCAACAGAAAAAGTGTAATAATATTTTTTTTTAACTGCAACAATGTTACTATTTGTAAATGACTGGCGCATTTAGTAAGGTAGGAACTTAATGAAAGGTACATGTATAGGAGTCACTGCTTTTAAAACATATAGACAGAATTGTTTAACTTTGTCAGATTTTTCAATCGAATGAATGGAAACGCCTTTATTAAGAAATGTAGATAAGGTTTAAGTTATTTTTTAAAAATTTATTTAAAACAGAGGTCAAAGAGTTCCATAACAAAATACATAGCGTTATATATGGATGCTAAATTTTACGCACATGATTGTGCTCCGTTATCAATTAAGTACCTTTTAAATTATTATGTGTCTAGTAAAACTAGTAAATGCCTTAAATACTGAAGAAAATACTGAAAAAATAAACCATTTATACAAAGAACAATCATTCAACCCTGCAATGACGACATAAGAAACGATGCACCATACGATAAACCATGCGATAAACCAAACATTGCACGATACGATATACCATACGATAGACGAAACGATCTATTAAAACGATAAACGCTGTCTCACCGTTTCTATCGTATATCGTTTCGTGCATCGTGCATACATCGTTTGTATATAGTGTGTACATCGTCCGTATATCGTCCGTTCATCGTTCGATAATCGTTCGCGTTTTGTTAACTTATACGTTCCAGGGACTGTATGTCTAGCCTCCAGCGACTAACATAGCAAGCCAGACAAAATAAATTTCTTTTCACCTCGTACTTTCATGTTAGCATTGTATGTACGTTTGTTTGAAGTTTAGTTAACACCATTTTCAAAATTATATTAACATACATAATATGGCGTCAAATGTTTATAGGGAAGAGCTGGAGTACCCAGCAAAATCGGCGACAAGAAAATTGGAACTCTCTGAATATTTGGGATGAGTCGACCACACCCTCTGCCTGTAATGGTTCAACAGACAACCTCAGTGATCAATAGTAAATTACTGGTACATTAACCACAGAGGTCGAGTTTTTTATTATTATTTTTAAAAATAACTTTATTCATCTGACAATTTTCAGACAATCAAATAGGTTTGTAAGCTTTGTCGTTCTGATTCTTGTTGCTGTCTAGGTCTTACAGTTTTTGATTTTTATGGAAAACTGTCATTTGTCTTAAATTATCATTTAAGGGTAATAACTCCTATAAGTAAACAAAGTCAATTCTAAGAAATGTATTGATGATCATTTTTGCAATTTACAGCAGCACTCTAGCTTTTAAATATTTTAAGCTACAAGTCAAAACTGAGAATTGTATGTTACAGGGCAAATACTTAAAATTTTATGTTACAGGGCAAATACTGACAATTTTATGTTACAGGGCATATACTGAAAATTTCATTTAAAAAAATTGTCATTTAAAGACAATTACATTTATAAGGAGTGGTCATATAGTATTGGACCAACAATATGATTTGAAGGCATTGTCTTGCTAATCATTTTAGCAATGTACAATGTCAATCTGGCTCTAAAACTTATCAAGTTATATTGTAAATATTGAAAACTTTGTAAAAAATTGTAATTTAAGGGCAATAACTCCTACAGGAAAGTTACTACACAACTTTAAACTACTAGAAAAATATATAGAGTGTAATGTGTGGATCAATTTGAGGTAAATGTTTTTCTTTAACAATTATAATTTTTCACATAAGACAAGAACAAAAAATAATTATACCTTCCCTTTTTCAAAAGGTACAAGTTTTGTCCCATTTCAATAGTTAACACCTTTCCAAATATGCAAAAAGGTTGGAGAAAACCACCATCATTAAAAACAGAAATGACAAAATTTGAAACAAAATAAAATGGAATGATGTAAAATACTGAAAGACAGCTTGAACTATGAAAAAACATTTAAATTCATGTAAACAATAACACATTATATACTAATAATCTTACTTGGTTTACACATCTTTGAAGTAGGTTCCCAATAGTTTATATTGGTATTGTTACATGAACATTTGTTATCAGACTGACACACTAACTGTCCAGTATACAAACAACTGTCAGTTACTCCTGAGGTACAGGCACCTCCATTGTCTCCTCCTGTGAAGATAAATTACAGCTTTGGGGTGATAAATAATTTATATTTCTGATAAAATTATCCAGAAATAGGAAATTCTACACCTTAAAGACAAATGACTTCAACTTATCTTGAAATATTTGTAATTTACAGTATCACTCTGGCTGTTATTGCTTTTATGATTTTCTGCAAAACTGAAAATTTCATAAAACCAGGTGTCTTAAGAGCCTGTATCGCTCAATTGATTTTATAGGCAATGAAGATGGCATTTCCCTGAAGTTAAACAAGGTCCTGTAATTTTCAATAAATTTTTAAGAGGACCATCAAACAATATTGGTAGTAAGTATTGTTTTAATTGGTTAATTAGGTTCAGAGAAGAAGACATTTTATTTAATTTTCCCATAGGGACATATGTTAAACTAAGTCATGTGGTGGTGGCCATTTTGATTTTCTTATTTATATAAAAAAACATCAACTTCAAAGAGGACCATCCAAACAATATTGCCAGTAAGTTTTGTTTGTTGGTAAACCGGTTTTAGAGAAGAAGTTATTTACAACTTTTCCCCATAGGGTCCTATGTTAAACTAACTCCTGTGGTGGTGGCCATTTTGAATATGCCATTGGCATAAAAAACTTTTTAGAGGACCATCCAAACAATATTACTGGTAAGTTTTGTTTCCATTGGGGAACCAGTTTCAGAGAAGAAGCTCTTAAAACTTTTCTAATAAGGTCCTATGTTAAACTTAGTCCTGCGGTGGCCGCAATTTTGATTTCCAATCGGCATAAAAATCATAAGGTTATAGAGGACCATACAAGCATCATTGGTAGTAAGATCTGTTTTTATTGGTTAACTGGTTTTAGAGTAGAAGCCTTTTTTTTAAAACTTTTTTACAATAGGGTTCAATGTTAAACTAAGTCCTATGGTGGTGGCCATTTTCAATTTCTGATTGGCAGAAAAAGCATAAACTTTATAGAGGACCATCCAAACAATATACTGTTAGTAAGTTTAGTTTACATTGGTTAATCAGTTTCAGAAAAGAAGCCTTTTTAACTTTTTCCTATAAGGTCCTATGTTAAACTAAGTCCTGCAGTGGCACGATTTTGATTTTTCGGATTGGCATTAAAAACATAAACGTTAAAGAAGATCATCCAAACAATAATGCTTGTAAGTTTTGTTTCCTTAGGCTAACCGGTTTCAGAGAAGAAGCCTTTTAAAACATTTTCCGGTAGAGTCCTCTTTTAAACTAAGTCTGTGGTTGTGGCCATTTTAATTTTCCAATTGGCATAAAATACATACTATTATAAAGGATTGATTGTTTGCTTCACGTCCAGCGAGCAGTATTATCAGCTATATTCAGGACGGGAACAAGTTATAAAACAATACATTAATTGAAAAAGGGGTGTGATGGGACACAGGGAATACAATTTTGACTGCCACTGGAAAAGTACGGAGTATTGGGTAGGGTAGAAAAATTTAGCCTTTTGTAGCGGCTACAATGAGCCTTCTCTTTTTTCAAAATCTACAAAAGGGATCTTTATTGTGCATGGAGTGTGGCACCCTCCAAACACATTAGCCACTATGGTCCGCACCCAGGCTTTCCGTATTAGGACCTGACAACTCCCCAACCAGAGGGTCTCCCCTATCCGCCACGAGGGGATGCGTTGGGCTGCTCTGTGGGTCCAGCACAGGGAACAGTCCCAGTATAATCCCAGACGTTATAGAGGACAATACAAGCATCATTGGAACTAAGTAATGTTTTGATTGGTGAACCAGTTTTAGAGAAGAATCCTTTTTAAACTTTTTTGCCAATGGTCCAATGTTTAACTAAGTCCTGTGGTGGCAGGCATTTTGATTTTTTTCATTGGCATAAAAAACATAAACTTTATAGAGGGCCATCCAAACAATATATTGTTAGTTAGTTTTATTTCCATTTGGTTAACCGGTTTCAGAAAAATACTACCATCGCTTTTTTTTTTATGGGTACTAATTTAGTCACATAACCATAACTTTCAATTTAACAGTTTAACCGATTTATATATGCAAGAACGTTGGCAAAAACGACCATGGGAAAAAACAACAATGACAGAATTTGAAACAAAATAAAATGGTATGATGTGAAATACTGAAAGATAGCTTGAACTATGAAAGAATATATTTAAATTCATGTAAACAATAAAACATTATATACTAAAAATCTTACTTGGTTTACACATCTTTGAAGCAGGTTCCCAATAGTTTATATTGGTATTGGTACATGAACATTTGTTATCAGACTGACACACTAACTGTCCAGTATACAAACAACTGTCAGTTACTCCCAAGGTACAGGCACCTCCATTGTCTCCTCCTGTGAAGATAAATTACAGCTTTGGGGTGATAAATAATTTATATTTCTGATAAAATTATCCAGAAATAGGAAATTCTACACCTTAAAGACAAATGACTTCAACTTATCTTGAAATATTTGTAATTTACAGTATCACTCTGGCTGTTATTGCTTTTATGATTTTCTGCAAAACTGAAAATTTCATGAAGCCAGAGGCTCTAGAGCCTGTATCGCTCAACTGATTTTATAGGCAATGAAGATGGCCTTTCCCCAAAGTTAAACAAGGTCCTGTAATTTTCAATAAATTTTTAAGAGGACCATCAAACAATATTGCTAGTAAGTATTGTTTTAATTGATTAACTAGGTTCAGAGAAGGCGACTTTTTATTTAACTTTCCCATAGGGACATATGTTAAACTAAGTCATGTGGTGGTGGCCATTTTGATTTTCTTATTATATAAAAAACATCAACTTCAATGAGGACCATCCAAACAATATTGCCAGGAAGTTTTGTTTCTGTTGGTAAACGGGTTTTAGAGAAGTCATTTACAACTTTTTCCCATAGGGACATTTTGAATTTTATGTTACAGGGCAAATACTGAAAATTTAATGTTAAAGGGCATATACTGAAAATTTCATTTAAAAATTGGCATTTAAAGACAATAACATTTATAAGGAGTGGTCTTATAATATTGGACCAACAATATGATTTGAAGGAATTGTCTTGCTAATCATTTTAGCAATGTACAATGTCAATCTGGCTCTAAAACTTATCAAGTTATATTGTAAATATTGAAAACTTTGTAAAAAATTGTAATTTAAGGGCAATAACTCCTACAGGAAAGTTACTATACAACTTTAAACTACTAGAAAAATATATAGAGTGTAATGTGTGGATCAATTTGAGGTAAATGTTTTTCTTTAACAATTATAATTTTTCACATAAGACAAGAACAAAAAATAATTATACCTTCCCTTTTTCCAAAGGTACAAGTTTTGTCCCATTTCAATAGTTAACACCTTTCCAAATATGCAAAAAGGTTGGAGAAAACCACCATCATTAAAAACAGAAATGACAAAATTTGAAACAAAATAAAATGGAACGATGTAAAATACTGAAAGACAGCTTGAACTATGAAAGTATATAGTTAACTTTATGTAAACAATTACACATTATATACTAAAAATCTTACTTGGTTTACACATCTTTGAAGTAGGTTCCCAATAGTTTATATTGGTATTGGTACATGAACATTTGTTATCAGACTGACACACTAACTGTCCAGTATACAAACAACTGTCAGTTACTCCCAAGGTACAGGCACCTCCATTGTCTCCTCCTGTGAAGATAAATTACAGCTTGGGGGTGATAAATAATTTATTTTTATGATAAAATTATCCAGGAATAGGAAATACTACACCTTAAAGACAAATGACTTCCAGCTGTCTTGAAATATTTGTAATTTACAGTATCACTCTGGCTGTTATTGCTTTTATGATTTTCTGCAAAACTGAAAATTTCATAAAACCAGATGTCTTAAGAGCCTGTATCGCTCAATTGATTTTATAGGCAATGAAGATGGCATTTCCCTGAAGTTAAACAAGGTCCTGTAATTTTCAATAAATTTTTAAGAGGACCATCAAACAATATTGGTAGTAAGTATTGTTTTAATTGGTTAATTAGGTTCAGAGAAGAAGACATTTTATTTAATTTTCCCATAGGGACATATGTTAAACTAAGTCATGTGGTGGTGGCCATTTTGATTTTCTTATTTATATAAAAAAACATCAACTTCAATGAGGACCATCCAAACAATATTGCCAGTAAGTTTTGTTTGTTGGTAAACCGGTTTTAGAGAAGAAGTTATTTACAACTTTTCCCCATAGGGTCCTATGTTAAACTAATTCCTGTGGTGGTGGCCATTTTGAATTTGCCATTGGCATAAAAAACTTTTTAGAGGACCATCCAAACAATAGTACTGGTAAGTTTTGTTTTCATTGGGGAACCAGTTTCAGAGAAGAAGCTCTTAAAACTTTTCTGATAAGGTCCTATGTTAAAGTTAGTCCTGCGGTGGCAGCCATTTTGATTTCCAATCGGCATAAAAATCATAAGGTTATAGAGGACCATACAAGCATCATTGGTAGTAAGATCTGTTTTAATTGGTTAACTGGTTTTAGAGTAGAAGCCTTTTTTTTAAACTTTTTTACAATAGGGTTCAATGTTAAACTAAGTCCTGTGGTGGTGGCCATTTTCAATTTCTGATTGGCAGAAAAAGCATAAACTTTATAGAGGACCATCCAAACAATATACTGTTAGTAAGTTTAGTTTACATTGGTTAATCAGTTTCAGAAAAGAAGCCTTTTTAACTTTTTCCTATAAGGTCCTATGTTAAACTAAGTCCTGCAGTGGCACAATTTTGATTTTTCGGATTGGCATTAAAAACATAAACGTTAAAGAAGATCATCCAAACAATAATGCTTGTAAGTTTTGTTTCCTTAGGCTAACCGGTTTCAGAGAAGAAGCCTTTTAAAACATTTTCCGGTAGAGTCCTCTTTTAAACTAAGTCTGTGGTTGTGGCCATTTTAATTTTCCAATTGGCATAAAATACATACTATTATAGAGGATTGATTGTTTGCTTCACGTCCAGAGAGCAGTATTATCAGCTATATTCAGGACGGGAACAAGTTATAAAACAATACATTAATTGAAAAAGGGGTGTGATGGGACACAGGGAATAAAATTTTGACTGCCACTGGAAAAGTACGGAGTATTGGGTAGGGTAGAAAAATTTAGCCTTTTGTAGCGGCTACAATGAGCCTTCTCTTTTTTCAAAATCTACAAAAGGGATCTTTATTGTGCATGGAGTGTGGCACCCTCCAAACACATTAGCCACTATGGTCCGCACCCAGGCTTTCCGTATTAGGACCTGACAACTCCCCAACCAGAGGGTCTCCCCTATCCCCCACGAGGGGATGCGTTGGGCTGCTCTGTGGGTCCAGCACAGGGAACTGTCCCAGTATAATCCCAGACGTTATAGAGGACAATACAAGCATCATTGGAACTAAGTAATGTTTTGATTGGTGAACCAGTTTTAGAGAAGAATCCTTTTTAAACTTTTTTGCCAATGGTCCAATGTTTAACTAAGTCCTGTGGTGGCAGGCATTTTGATTTTTTTCATTGGCATAAAAAACATAAACTTTATAGAGGGCCATCCAAACAATATATTGTTAGTTTTATTTCCATTTGGTAAACCGGTTTCAGAATAATACTACCATCGCTTTTTTTTGACGGGTACTAATTTATTCACATAACCATAACTTTCAATTTAACAGTTTAACCGATTTATATATGCAAGAACGTTGGCAAAAACAACCATGGGAAAAAACAACAATGACAGAATTTAAAACAAAATAAAATGGTATGATGTGAAATACTGAAAGATAGCTTGAACTATGAAAGAATATATTTAAATTCATGTAAACAATAAAACATTATATACTAAAAATCTTACTTGGTTTACACATCTTTGAAGTAGGTTCCCAATAGATTATATTGGTATTGGTACATGAACATTTGTTGTCAGACTGACACACTAACTGTCCAGTATACAAACAACTGTCTGTAACTCCTGAAGTACAGGCACCTCCATTGTCTCCTCCTGTGAAGATAAATTACAGCTTAGGGGGTGATATGCAATTTATTCCCTGATAAAATGATATCACAACCAAAGTTTACCCAGGAATAGGAATTCTACACCTTGAAGACAAATGACTTCAAGCTGTCTTGAAATATTTGTAATTTACAGTTTCACTCTGGCTGTTATTGCTTTTATGATACTCTGCAAAACTGAAAATTTCATGAAAAAAAACCATTCATTTAAGGGCAAATAAAATGTCTAAAAAGAAGTGGTCCTACAATTTTGGACTAACTATGTGATATGAAAGCACTCCCTTTCTAAACAATCTAGCAATGAAGAATGTCAATCATTTTCTTTCAAGATATATTGTAAAATCTGAAAACTTTGTCAAAAAAATCATAATTTAAGGGCATTAATTTCTACAGAAAAGTCATTACACAACTTCAGACTAATAGAAAAAATATGTTGATGTCAATCTGTGGATCAATTTGAGGTAAATGTTATTTCTTGAGCCATTATAATTTTTTACATATGACTAGAACAATACTACCCTCAATTTTCTTTTTAGAAGGGTACAAATTTAGTCCCATAACCATACCTTTCAACCAATTAAACAGTTGAACCCATTTATATATATGCAAAAATGTTGGCAAATACAACCATAGGACAAAACTAAACTGACAGAATTTTAAACAAAATAAAATGGTATGATGGAAAATACTAAAAAAGACAACTTAAACAATGAAAGAATAACAGTGAAGTTCATGTAATCAATAACATATAGTCTAAATATCTCACTTGTTTTACATGTCGTTGAAGTAGGTTCCCAATAGTTTATATTGGTGTTGTTACAGGAACATTTGTTGTCAGACTGACACACCAACTGTCCAGTATACAAACAACTGTCAGTAACTCCGTAGGTACATGTGCCTGCATTGTTTCCTCCTGTAAAGATAAATTACAGCTTAGGGTGTGATAAACAATTTATTTGTCTGATATAATGATATCACAACCATTGTTTTTCTTAAATTAGAGGCTTCGGGGAGCTTCTTAGAACTCACCTTGAAGACAAATGACTTTGAGCTGTCTTGAAATTTTTAATTTTCAATTTCACTCCTGCTATTACTGCTTTAATATTACTAGACAAAACAGATTTCCAATCCAAATAAAAAACAATTGGCATAAAAAACATAAACTTTATAAAGAACGATCCAAACAATATATTGCTAGTTAGTTTTGTTTCAATTTGGTTAACTGGTTTCAGAAAAATACTACTCTCGTTTTTTTTCGAAGGGTACAAATTTAGTCCCATAACCATCCATAACTTTCAACCAATTCACGTTAAACCCATTCATATATATGCAAAAATGTTGGCAAAAACAATCATGGGACAAAACAAAAATGACAGAATTTGAAACAAAATAAAATGGTATGATGAAAAATACTGAAAGACAACTTAAACATGGAAAGAAAAACAAGTTCATGTAATCAATAACCCATCGTATTCTAAATATCTTACTTGTTTTACATGTCATTGAAGTAGGTTTGTTTGTTTGTTTGTTTGAATGGTGTTTTAACGCCACTTTCAGCAATTTTTCAGCTATATCATGGCGTCCAGTTTTTATTGGGGGAGGAAGCCGGAGTACCCAGAGAGAACCCCTGACCTGCGGTAGGAAAACTGGCAATCCTTGTCAATTAAGATTGGAGTCAAGTACACCCTGTCTGCAGTGAGAATCGAACCCGCAATCTCAGTATTGACAGACCACGTGATCAATTGTAGACGAACTACCTTAACCACTCGGCCACCGCAGCCCCCCCATTGAAGTAGGTTCCCAATAGTTTATATTGGTGTTGTTACAGTAAAATTTGTTGTCAGACTGACACACTAACTGTCCAGTATACAAACAACTGTCAGTAACTCCATAGGTACATGTGCTTGCATTATTTCCTCCTGTGAAGATAAATTACAGCTTAGGAGGTGATAAACAATTTATTTGTCTGATATAATGATATCACAACCATTGTTTTTCTTAAATTAGAGGCTCCCGTGAGCTTCTTAGCACTCACCTAGAAGACAAATGACTTTGAGCTGTCTTGAAATTTATTATTTTTAGTTTCACTCTTGCTATTACTGCTTTAATATTACTAGACAAAACCTAACAATTTGTTAGCAAATTATCCTATAAAGGCAATAAATCCTATAACAAGTAAATCATCAGAAAACTTTTGTAAAATTAATTGATTTGTAGGCCTTGCCCTTCAGGATAATTTAGTAATTTTACAATTTTACTCTACATATTGTAGATTTTAATTTATAACAAAAGAACTGATAGTTTTCCATAAAATCCTCATTAAAGGGTAATAACTCCTATAAAGTTTAAGATTACAAATGTTGGATTAAGTGAGTGATTTCTCGGACTTGCTGATCATTTTCACAATTTATAGTTCCAATGTAGCTGTTATAGCATATAAGTTACATGACAAAAATTACAAATTGTTTTAAAAATAACATTATTCATCTGATAATTTTCAGACAATCAAATAGGTTTGTTAGCTTTGTCATTCTGATTCTTGCTGCTGTTTACATTTTTACTCTAGGTCTTACAGTTTTTAATTTCTATGGGAAACTGTTGTTTTGTCTTAAATTGTCATTTAAGGGTTATAACTTCTATAAGGAGTCATCTAAAAATTTCAGACCAACAAAGTCAACTCTAAGAATTATATTGCTGATCATTTCTGTAATTTACAGCAGCAATTTAGCTTTTAAATATTTTAAGCTACAAATCAAAACTGAGAATGTTATGTTACAGGGCAAATACTGAAAATTTTATGTTACAGGGCATATACCGAAAATTTCATTTAAAAATTGGCATTTAAAGACAATAACATTTATAAGGAGTGGTCATATAACATTGGACCAACAATATGATTTGAAGGCATTGTCTTGCTAATCATTTTTCAATGTAAAATGTCAATCTGGCTCTAAAACTTATCAAGTTATATTGTAAATATTAAAAACTTTGCAAAAAATTGTAATTTAAGGGCAATAACTCCTACAGGAAAGTTACTACACAACTTTAGACTACTAGAAAAATATATAGAGTGTAATGTGTGGATCAATTTGAGGTAAATTTTTTTCTTTAACTATTATAGTTTTTCACATAAGACAAGAACAAATAATAATTATACCTTCCCTTTTTCCAGAGGTACAAATTTTGTCCCATTTCAGATGTTAACACCTTTTCATATATGCAAAACGGTTGGCAAAAACCACCATCATACAAAAGAGAAATGACAAAATTTGAAACTTAAATACTGAAAGACAGCTTGAGCTATGAAAGTATATAGTTAACTTTATGTAAACAATAACACATTATATACTAAAAATCTTACTTGGTTTACACATCTTTGAAGTAGGTTCCCAATAGTTTATATTGGTATTGGTACATGAACATTTGTTATCAGACTGACACACTAACTGTCCAGTATACAAACAACTGTCAGTTACTCCCAAGGTACAGGCACCTCCATTGTCTCCTCCTGTGAAGATAAATTACAGCTTTGGGGTGATAAATAATTTATATTTCTGATAAAATTATCCAGAAATAGGAAATTCTACACCTTAAAGACAAATGACTTCAACTTATCTTGAAATATTTGTAATTTACAGTATCACTCTGGCTGTTATTGCTTTTATGATTTTCTGCAAAACTGAAAATTTCATGAAACCAGAGGCTCTAGAGCCTGTATCGCTCAACTGATTTTATATGCAATGAAGATGGCATTTCCCCGAAGTTAAACAAGGTCCTGTAATTTTCAATAAATTTTTAAGAGGACCATCAAACAATATTGCTAGTAAGTATTGTTTTAATTGATTAACTAGGTTCAGAGAAGGTGACTTTTATTTAACTTTCCTATAGGGACATATGTTAAACTAAGTCATGTGGTGGTGGCCATTTTGATTTTCTTATTATATAAAAACATCAACTTCAATGAGGACCATCCAAACAATTTTGCCAGTAAGTTTTGTTTCTGTTGGTAAACCGGTTCTAGAGAAGTCATTTACAACTTTTTCCCATAGGGACATTTTGAATTTTATGTTACAGGGCAAATTCTGAAAATTTGTTACAGGGCATATACTGAAAATTTCATTTAAAAATTGGCATTTAAAGACAAAAACATTTATAAGGAGTGGTCATATAATATTGGACCAACAGTATGAGTTGAAGGCATTGTCTTGCTAATCATTTTAGCAATGTACAATGTCAATCTGGCTCTAAAACGTATCAAGTTATATTGTAAATATTGAAAACTTTGTAAAACAATTGTAATTTAAGGGCAATAACTCCTACAAGAAAGTTACTACACAACTTTAAACTACTAGAAAAATATATAGAGTGTAATGTGTGGATCAATTTGAGGTAAATGTTTTTCTTTAACTATTATAATTTTTCACATAAGACAAGAACAAAAAATAATTATACCTTCCCGTTTTCCAGGGGTACAAATGTTGTCCCATTTCAATAGTTAATACCTTTTCATATATGCAAAACGGTTGGCAAAAACCACCATCATACAAAAGAGAAATGACAAAATTTGAATACTGAAAGACAGCTTGAACTATCAAAGTATATAGTTAACTTTATGTAAACAATAACACATTATGTACTAAAAAGTGTGGACACAGAAAAATGTCTCGCCTGTATTCCGCATCAGTAACGAAAATAAATTTCGTCATAAGCATTACGTAAATAGCATTAAATATCAGCAGCGGCCTATATACGAAATATTATCATCATACTATGCATAGTTACAGGGGAACAGCCGTAACCCAAAAACGTTAACGTAGTCGCTGGGCCGTGAAATTGAGGTCAAGGTCAGGTGGAACCTACCAGACAGTCATATACTATTCATCAGCAACCTATATACCAAATATTGTCATCCTACCATGCATAGCTACAAAGAAACTGTCGTAACCCAAAAACTTTAATGTAGTCACTGGACCGTGAAATTGAGGTCAAGGTCAGGTGGCACCTACCAGACAGTCATGTACTCGTCATCAGCAACCTTAATACCAAATATTGTCATCCTACCATGTGTGGTTATAGCGAACTGTCGTAACCCAAAAACTTTAACGTAGTCGCTGGACCGTGAAATTGAGGTCAAGGTCAGGTGGAACCTACCAGCCAGTCATGTTCTAGTCATCAGCAACCTATATACCAAATATTGTCATCCTACCATGCATGGTAACAGAGTAACTGCCGTAACCCAAAAACTTTAACGTAGTCACTGGACTGTGAAATTGAGGTCAAGGTAAGGTGACACCTACCAGACAGTCATGTACTAGTCATCAGCAACCTATATACCAAATATTGTCATCCTACCATGCGTGGTAACAGAGTAACTGCCTGACCCAAAAACTTTAACGTAGTCACTGGACCGTGAAATTGAGGTCAAGGTCAGGTGACACCTACCAGACAGTCATGTACTAGTCATCAGCAACCTATAAACCAAATATTGTCATCCTACCATGCGTAGTTACAGAGGAACTGTCGTAACCCAAAAACTTTAACGTAGTCGCTGGACTATGAAATTGAGGTTAAGGTCAGGTGACACCTACCAGACAGTCATGTACTAGCCATCAGCAACCTATACACCAAATATTGTCATCCTACCATGCGTAGTTAGAGGAACTGTCGTAACCCAAAAACTTTAACGTAGTCGCTGGACCGTGAAATTGAGGTCAAGGTCAAGTGACAGGTGACTGACTGGCAAGTACTCATAAGCTACCTATGGACCAAATTTGATGGACCTAGGGCTTGGGCTTACAAATATATGAAGCAAGATGTCAATTGTTTACGCCGCCGCCGGATTCCCATACATATGTCTCGCCTCCAGCGACTTTCGTCGCAGGCGAGACAAAAATCTTACTTGTTTTACACATCTTTGAAGTAGGTTCCCAATAGTTTATATTGGTATTATTACATGAACATTTGTTATCAGACTGACACACTAACTGTCCAGTATACAAACAACTGTCAGTTACTCCTGAGGTACAGGCACCTCCATTGTCTCCTCCTGTGAAGATAAATTACAGCTTAGGGGGTGATATGCAATTTATTCCCTGATAAAATGATATCACAACCAAAGTTTACCCCGGAATAGGAATTCTACACCTTGAAGACAAATGACTTCAAGCTGTCTTTAAATATTTGTAATTTAAAGTTTCACTCTGGATGTTAAGGATTTTATGATACTCTGCAAAACTGAAAATTTCATGAAAAAACACATTCAAAGGGCAAATAAAATGTCTTAAAGAAGTGGTCCTACAATTTTGGACTAACTATGTAATATGAAAGCACTCCCTTTCTAAACAATCTAGCAATGAAGAATGTCAATCATTTTCTTTCAAGATATATTGTAAAATCTGAAAACTTTGTCAAATAAATCATAATTTAAGGGCATTAACTTCTACAGAAAAGTCATTACACAACTTCAGACTAATAGAAACTAGAGTAAAAACACATGTGAGCAATGCTCACCATTGATACCCCCGCTTCACAATTACTTTGAAAATTCAGGTGTTCTTAATTATGAAATTGAAACTTTATCTAGTTTATGTGAAGGCGAAATTGCAGATAATACATGTAACCGTCCCCAACCCCCAAAGAATGGCATCCCCTATGTCAATGACCAAGTCCATGTTTTTCTATGGCAAACCTCCAATAATATTCTGATCAAAATGTTTAATATCCAATGCACAATGGCAATATGTGACCAAGATTCTATATAAGTTTCAACAAATTCCATTCAGTGGTGTAGGAGGAATTGTAAATAAAAGATGGGTATCCCATTATGTCCATTACAAACTCCATGTTTTTCTATGGGAAACCACAAATATCATTCCGATCAAAATGTTAAATATCTCCTGCACAATGGCACTATGTGACATGGATTCTGTGTAAGTTTCAACAAATTCCATTCAGTGGTGTAGGAATGAGTTGCACATAAGAGATGGGTATCCCTTATGTCCATGACAAAGTCCATGTTTTTCTATGGGAAACCCCAAATATCATTCCAATCGAAATGTTATATATCTAGTGCACAATGGCAATATGTGACAACATTCTGTGTAAGTTTCATCAAATTCCATTTAGTGGTGTTGGAGGAGTCGCACATAAGAAATGGGTATCCCCTTATGTCAATGTGACAGTCCGTGTTGTTCTATGGGAAACCCCAAATATCATTCCGATCAAAATAATAAATATCTCCTGCACAATGGCACTATGTGACAAGGATTCTGTGTAAGTTTCAACAAATTCCATTCAGTGGTGTAGGAGGAGTTGCACATAAGACATGAGGACCCCCTTAGGTCAATGACAATGTCCATGTTTTTCTATGGGAAACCCCAAATATCGATCCGATCAAAATGTTTAATATCTCCTGCACAATGGCACTATGTGACAAGGATGCTGTGTAAGTTTCTTTAAATTCCATTCAGTGGTGTAGGAGGAGTTGCACATAAGAGATGAGGACCCCCTTAGGTCAATGACAATGTCCATGTTTTTCTATGGGAAACCCCAAATATTGATCCGATCAAAATGTTTAATATCTCCTGCACAATGGCACTATGTGACAAGCATTCTGTGTAAGTTTCATTAAATTCCATTCAGTGGTGTAGGAGGAGTTGCACAAAAGAGATAGGGACCCCCTTAGCTCAATGACAAAGTCCATGTTTTTCTATGGGAAACCCCAAATATCATTCCGATCAAAATGTTAAATATCTCCTGCACAATGGCACTATGAGACAAAGATTCTGTGTAAGTTTCATCAAATTCCTTTCAGTGGTGTAGGAGGAGTTGCAAATAATAGAAAGTGTAACGGATGGACGGACGGAAGGACGGACGGACGGAAGGACGGACGGACGGACACCATGAACACTATATACCCCCCGCTTGAAAAGCGGGGGGTATAAAAATATGTTGATCTTAATGTGTGGATTAATTTGAGGTAAATGTTATTTCTTAAGCCCTTATAATTTTTTATGCGGGTTTCTAGATGGCCACCAAGTCAACTGCTAGCTAAAATCAGCTCTGTAGTTTTAGGCATTTTGACTGGAATTTAGCCTGTATACAGTATTAAGAATACATGTGTTTATTCATCTCCAATTGGACTCTGATTATATGGAATTTTGAGGAGAAAAAAGCAAAGATTTAGCTTGTTGTTGCATCCAAAAGAATTATATGTAATACTTTGTGTAATTAAAGACACATTTTGTGATTACAATTCACAGATATAGAGAGACTGATATATTTTGAATATAATTCATGGACAGTGTATGGTGTGAAAATGCCTGTGAATAAACTAGTAAAACCACAAGTACAAACTTTGCTTGCAGCAAAAAAGAACTCACAAGGCTCTAATAGCTCCTCAAAAGAAAAACCATTGAAACAAAAAAGAACTCATTCAAATTTATCAGAGGATAGCAATGCAGACAATACAGGGATTTCTAAAAACATGGATTTAATAAACATTCAAAGTGACCTTGAAGAAATCAAACAAAGCCTACAGGGTACAGTTACTAAATCAGACCTAGTAGATGCTTTAGACTGTTTGGTGAAGGAAAAGGACTTAAAGGAAATAGTTACCACCATTGTGAACAATCTATTAGTATCCTTCAAGGAAAACTTACCTAAGGAATTCAATGACAAACTAAGGGAAAGAACTGACAATCTACACAACAAACTTGATAGTATGACCATAGAAAAATGAAAACTTGAGAGAGAGGATTCGAGCTAAGGACATAACAAAAGAAACATTGGAAGAAAAGGTCATGGATGTGGAAAGACAATCCATGGAAGCTTTAAGATTAGCCAACTACAAGGAGCAATACTCTCGCAAGCATAATATACGAGTTATTAACTATCCTGAACAGGAGGCGAAAACCTGACAGAAAACTTTACTAAATTGTTAAAAGAGGATTTAGACATTGACATTAGTCGAGGTGAAATTCAAGCTATTCACAGAATTCCTGGCAAAAAAGGCTTTCCCAGACCAGTATTAGTTAAAGTAAAGAACTCAGAAGTGAAATAAAGTATTATGAGGAAAAGGAAAAACCTGAAAAGGAATGTTAAATTTCACGATGACATAACACAGCGTAATTTAGGACTGATGTATAGATTAAGTAATAGTAAGAAATTTCATAGTGTGTGGTACTTCAATGACAGTGTTTACGCTAAGGAAACAAATGAAGGGCCAAGAATTAAATTTAACATTTTTGCCAGTATTGAAGAACTAGAGGCTCCCAGGAGCCTGTATCGCTCACCTGAACCTGAAACCAAACAACCCTTTTTTATCCAGCTTTTCGTTGCTATAAGGAATTGCACAACACTTCTGCAAAAATCATTAATTTTGACCTTTTAAGGGAAATAACTCCTATAAGGAGGAGCTTTTGATGCTTAGAGGGAGAAGGGAGGTTCACTTCAAATTTGCTGTACCTGTTATACTTTTTTAACTATCAGTCGAAAACTCTCTCGACTCCCTCCCCCCCCCCTTTTTTTTTGATTTTTTCTATTTTAAGCCAAGGTAGCTATGCAGGTAGTCAGGTGTCATGATTTGCACAATTTTGGTAGAGGACGTCCTAAAGATGATGTGTGCAATGTTTCAAAGCAGTCCTTTCATTGGTTAAAGAGGAGAAGATTGTTTAAAATCAAGTAAAATTGATTACAAAAATGTTCAAGGAGAATAATTCCGAAACGGTTCATCAGACAATCTTGACCCTGCAGTCATTTTTGTAGCCCTCATAGAGCAGAACAATTAAGCAATGCTAACTTTTTCTCTAGTTCTAATAATTTTTAAGATTTTGAGGCAAAAATGTCAAAAATAATCAATTTGGACAATTAAAGGGCAATAACTCCTATAAGGAGTCATCATACAACTTCAACCCAATGGAGTGTTTCGTAGAGCTTTTGATGCAGATGAAGGCATGTCTGTTCAGTTTTCCTGTATCTGTTACACTTTTTTAAATATAAGCAAAAAACTGTATTTTACCGCCCCCCCCCCCCCCTTCCGTCCTATTTTTAGCCATGGTGGCCATGTTGGTTAATCTGCAGCCATGGTTGGTACAAACTTGGTTGAGGACATTTGACGGATGATGTGTACAAAGTTTCAAAGCAGTACTTTCAGTTGGTTCAGAGGAGAAGATTTTAAAAAATCAATTAAAACCGATTAAAAAAAACAGTTCAAGGAGAATAACTCTTAAACGGTTAATCAGACAATCTTGACTCTAAAGTCATTTTTGTAGCCCTCATAGAGCAGAACAATTAAGCAATGCTAACTGTTTCTCTAGTTCTAATAATTGTCAAGATTTTGAGGCAAAAATGGCACAAATCATCAATTTTGACAATTAAAGGGCAATAACTCCTACAAGGAGTCATCATACAACTTTGACCCAATGGAGTGTTTTGTAGAGCTTTAGATGCTGAAGAAGGACGGTCTGTTCGGTTTTCCTGTATCTGTTATACTTTTTGAACTATAAGCAAAGAACTGTATTTTGACCCCCTGTTCTATTTTTAGCCATGGTGGCCATGTTGGTTGGTCTGAGGCTATGATTTGGGCAAACTTGGTAGACGACATTTTCTGATGATGTGTGAAAAGTTTCAAAGCAATCCCTTCAGTGGTTTTGGAGGAGAAGATTTTTGAAGAAAAGTTAACGATGACGACGACGGACGACGATGGACGACAAGTTATGGGACTAGCTCACATGACCCTTCGGTCAAACAAAAGTCTGCAAAAAGACCTACATAAGAAGTCCAAACCTAAGGTACTGTCTCTTTTTTTGTATACATGTAGTATAACATAGTTTATTGCAATGCAATTTACTGTACTAGTATTTATATGTCACATGTCTATAGATATCCATTTATAATCCAGAAGAGAAATAATTCAGTAATTATTATGTAACTCTTCTACATATTTACAAGAATACATTCATCCTTTTTTTTTAAAAAAAACACTTGCCAACTTGCCATTTAATGTTTTTTTATGAAACTTATCAACAGAAGGGAGATAATTAAATACACTGAATACTGATGTATAAAGTAATTTCATTTCTTTTCCAGTTAACTTTTATACTATTTGTACTTCTGTTTATCACACTTATATGTCATGCATCTATAGATACTTGGAATCTATTTATCCTGTTTTTGTTTTCTGTTGTTGTCCCCCCTCCCTGTTTTTGTAAACAGAAGGCTTTTGGACAGGAAATTTACTTGTCTGTTAATGTTTTGTTTAATAAAAATAGGTTTCCATGAATTCCAATTAAAGAAGGGAAACAATTTTATATACTGAATAGCAACAGAACATAATTTCATGAAACCATTATACTACATGTATTGGTTTTATATTCTGTGATGCGTATACAAATGCAACCTATCTTTTTATTTTTATTAGTTTTGATATTTAGTTTGCCTAACTAATGCAACAGGAACACATCATAAAAGAAATGAAAAAAGCGTCATCTTGCATATGTGTGTGTGATTGTCTGAATGAGTATACCATTTATAGTCAGAAAACTTGTTTTAGCTTGAACAGTTTTATATTAGTCTATGGAAGCTAAGGTATCAATTATCGCTATGAATGTAAGGGGTTTATTCTCTTGCAAGAAAAAAAGAACAGATATATTTAACTGGGCCAAAGAAAAAAAATATGTCTGTAGTATGTCTCCAAGAGACTCACAGCACAAAAGAAGTTGAAAAAACATGGGAAGATGAATGGGGTGGTAAATGTTATTTCAGTCACCACAATAACAGAAGTGCAGGAGTTATCATTATGTTTAAAGCAGGACTAGATTATACAGTACATGAATCAATTATAGATTCAAATGGTAGATACATTATATTATATATAAGTTTGTGTGAACAACGAATGTCACTTGTAGCATTATATGGCTACAATACTGATGAACCAGATTTTTTTACAGAGATACTTAAAAAAGTAGCAAATTTCTCCAACACAAGCCTTTTGTTCTGTGGTGATTGGAATGTTGTGCAAGACTGTGGTCTAGATAATTACAATATCTTACACAAAAGAAATCCAAACTGCAGAAAGATAATGAAAGATGTAAAGGAAAAGTTAGAATTATTAGATCCATGGAAAGTCTGTTTTCTAGATACAAGAAAGTATACTTGGCGACAAGCTTGTCCCATCAAGTCGCCTAGACTACTTTCTTATGTCTGAAGACTTGTTCTCCCTTATGAAGTATACAGAAATAATCACAGGTTATACAACTGATCACTCTGCTGTTATATTCTGTTTTCTAGCAAGCCACATGAAAAGAGGGAACGGTTACTGGAAATTTAATTCGCAGTTGCTTAGGGATGAGGAATATACAAGGATTATTAAAACATGTATTAAAGAAACAGTTTCAGAATATTATGCATCTGGGAAATATTGAAGATTACTTGAATGTACAGTTGTCATGTAGCGATCAACTTTTTTTCGAAATTTTAAAAATGAAGATTAGAAGCATCACCATAGAATACTGCATTAGAAAAAATAAAGTTAGAAAAAAAATCAAAAACTTGAATCTGATATAAAAGAATTAGAAGCTTTGATAAATATAAATCCTAATGAATTTTTATTAACTTCTTTAAACCAGAAAAAGACTGAATAAGAAAGTGTAAGAGATGATATGGTTGAAGGTTTAATATTGAGATCTAGAGCTAACTGGCATGAAAATGGGGAAAAGTGTAGTGAATATTTCTGTAAACTTGAGAAAAAAAACAAGATTAGAAAAACTGTTTCAGAACTTATAAATGATAATGGGGAGTACATCTCAGATCAAAAAAAAGTTTTGAAAGAACAAGTTAAGTATTACGAAGATTTATATTCCTCTAGACAATTGAAAGAAATTGGTTTGGACCATTCCTTCTTTAATCATAATATTCGGCTTAATGATGAGCAACAGGAAAGATGTGAAGGTAATATTTCATTCCAAGAATGTGCTCATGCTCTTAATAAAATGAAAAATTGGAAAAGCCCGGGATCGGATGGATTTACAGTAGAGTTCTATAAGTTCTTTTGGCGTGATATAGGCTCCTTTCTTTTTCATTCACTATTTTTTGCATATGAAGCAGGAACTTTTTCTCAGTTTCAGTGTCAAGGTGTTATAACATGCTTGCCTAAGGAAGAAAAAGATAGGCGATATATTAGTAATTGGAGACCAATTAGTTTGTTAAGTACAGATTTGAAAAAAGCCTCTTCAGTACTTGCTAACAGAATGAAAAAAGTGTTACCATTTATTATAAGTGATGCACAAAAAGGTTTTTTAGAAAATAGGTTTATTGGTGAAAATACTAGATTTAGGTCAGGTTTACTTTTATTAATCAATTTTGAAAAAGCATTTGATTCTTTTGAATGGAACTTCTGACACAAAGCTCTAATTAATTTTAATTTTGGCCCATCATTTTGTAAGTGGTTTAAAGTTCTGTATGCCAATGCAAAAAGTTGTGTTATTAATAATGGATGTATGTCAGAATTCTTTGACCTCAAAAGAGGCTGTAGACAATGTGACCTTTTATCCCCATATCTATTCATTATAGGTGTTGAGCTTTTAGCATTGAGTCTTAAAAATAATTCAGATATACATGGTGTTTTTATTAATGGCAATGATCATCTCATAAATCAATATGCTGATGACACATTTATGATTCTCGATGAAGTGAAATTTCCATGCAAGAAACACTAAACTGTTTTGATGACTTCTATAAACTTTCAGGTCTTAGAATCAATAAAACCAAAACTAAAACTGTCTGGGTTGGGGACAAAACATATGTAAACCAAATTTTATGCCCAAATGCTAACTTAGAATGGTATTCTTCAGATTTTAAAGTTTTGGGTCTAGTGCTTTTTACTGGATCTATCTAAAATGATAGATATTTATTTCAACAAAAAAATCAAGGAAGTTGCTAGAATTTTAAAAAGTTGGGAACATAGGAAACTTACACTTTTAGGAATTTTTTTTTATTTTATTATTTTATATGGAATGCGAAGAAGGACAAGATTAAACGTAATACTTTGATTGGTGACTATATACAAGGCGGATTAAAAATGGTTCATTTAAACTCATTTGTTGCTTATTTAAAAATTAACTGGATTAAAAGATATCTTAAAAATCCTAACGGTAGCTGGCAGAATATTTTAAAACCAGTGATACAACCTTTCGGATATGAAAGAGATTTTATCCTCCAGAAAGAGAAAATAAAAGAAATTGCATCTTCTTTTACAAACTCTTTTGGAGGGATGTTCTGCTCAGTTATCATACTGCTAGGCCAATTACAAAAACTCACATTCAGGAGATTTTATCACTGGATATTCTTAATTTTGTACCTTTGAATGAGTTCTCATACTACACTCACTGGGAGCAGCAAAACATTAAATACATAAAGGATGGGTTTAATGTAGCTACAAAGGATTTCCACCCATTTAATATGGTTAAAGATAGACTACTAACAAACAATTATTAAGATATTACATTTTATTGTCAAGAATACCACAGTATTATAAGCAATTCTTAAGAAACAGTGATCACATTATTAATGTTCAAAATTTTCTTGCAGAGGATATTTTTTTGAAAGCTATAAAGTCTGCACAAAATTTAAAATTCATATATTGAAAGTTAGTAGATAAAGTTGTCAATATACCTTCAGACAAATTTGACAAGTGGGAAGATGAATTGGGTATCAGTATTAACAACCGGAGACAGTTCTTCATTGTTTTGAGAAAGTCTTGTAAGCATGCAAGTTTGTTCAATTTTCAATATAAATTATTACATAGAATTATCCGGACAAATACTTTTTTGTATAAAATTAAACTGAAAGATACCAAATACCGTTCATTTTGTAACACTGCAGAAGAAACAATTCAGCATTTGTTTTTCGACTGCCATAGAACATATAAATTTTGGAGTGATTTTGCCTTGGAAATTAGATTTTATGTTGCCTTTAATATTGAAAGAACCGAAATATTGCTAGGTTCTAGTAAGTTCCCAATTTTCTTAAATTTTCTTATTAATGTGGCAAAATACTATACAAATGTAAGTTGAAAGGAGTGGCCACACAGATAGCAGAACTGAAAATAAAGATAAAATATTTTAGAAATATAGAAGACTTTATAGCAAGGAAAAAATCCAAGTTTGAAGATTTTGAGAAACTATGGACCCCACTGTGTCACATATTTCCATAGATTTGTACACAAGCCCATAACCTTAGTATGTTGCTTTTTAATTTTTTCTCTTTTCAAACAAGTTTTCTGCTTATATTATGAATAGAGGATGGTATGAGGTATGTTTGTTTGTTTGAATGGTGTTTTAACGCCACTTTCAGCAATTTTTCAGCTATTTCATGGCGTCCAGTTTTTATTGGGGGAGGAAGCCGGAGTACCCGGAGAGAACTCCCGACCTGCGGTAGGAAAACTGGCAATCCTTGTCACTTAAGATTGGAGTCGAGTACACCCTGCCTCAGTGTTGACAGACCACGTGATCAATAGTAACGAACTACCTTGACCAATCGGCCACCGAGGCCCCTGGTATGAGGTATGAATGGAGCGTGTAAGTTTTGAGCGAGAGGTTTTATTATTATTTTTTTTATTGTTCTTTCTGTTAAATTTGTATTATTTATCATTATCATATTATATTTTGTTATAAAAAATGTGTAGTCATACCAAAAATCCCCACCACGCCCTAGTCAGGTGGTTCTGTAGTGGAGATGTAAAATCCTGACTGCATCAAAAAAAATTTTATAATTTTTTACACATGACTAGAACAAAAAATACTACCCTCAATTTTCTTTTTAGAAGGGTACAAATTTAGTCCCATAACCATAACTTTCAACCAATTTAACAGTTGAACCCATTCATATATATGCAAACATGTTGGCAAAAACAACCATGGGACAAAACAAAACTGACAGAATTTGAAACAAAATAAAATGGTATGATGGAAATAGTGAAAGACAGCTTAAACAATGAAAGAATATCAGTTTAGTTCATGTAATCAATAACACATCATATTCTAAATATCTTACTTGTTTTACATGTCATTGAAGTAGGTTCCCAATAGTTTATATTGGTGTTGTTACAGGAACATTTGTTGTCAGACTGACACTCTAACTGTCCAGTATACAAACAACTGTCAGTAACTCCATAGGTACATGTGCCTGCATTATTTCCTCCTGTGAAGATAAATTACAGGTTAGGGGGTGATAAACAATTTATTTGTCTGATATAATGATATCACAACCATTGTTTTTCTTAAATTACAGGCTCGGGAGGGCTTCTTAGCACTCACCTAGAAGACAAATGACTTTGAGCTGTCTTGAAATTTGTAATTTTCAGTTTCACTCTTGCTATTACTGTTTTAATATTACTAGACAAAACCTAACAGTTTGTTAACAAATTGTCCTATAAGGGCAACACATCCTATAACAAGTAAAACTTTTGTAAAATTAATTGATTTTTAGGCCTTGCCCTTCAGGATAATTTAGTAATTTTACAGTTTTACTCTACATATTGTAGATTTTAAATTATAACAAAAGAACTGATAGTTTTCCATAAAATCCTCATTAAAGGGTAATAACTCCTATAAAGTTTAAGCTGAAAAATGTTGGATTAAGTGAGTGATTTCTCGTACTTGCTGATCATTTTCACAATTTATAGTTCCAATGAAGCTGTTAAAGCATTTAAGTTACATGACAAAAATTACATATTGTTTTAAAAATAACTTTATTCATCCGACAATTTTCAGACAATCAAATAGGTTTGTAAGCCATGTCGTTCTGATTTTTTGCTGCTGTTTACAGTTTTACTGTAGGTCTTACAGTTTTTAATTTCTATGGAAAACTGTCATTTTGTCTTAAATTGTCATTTAAGGGTAACAACCCCTATAAGGAGTCGGACCAACAAAGTTAATTCTAAGAATTATATTGCTGATCATTTTTGCACTTTACAGCAGCACTCTAGCTTTTAAATATTTTAAGCTACAAATCAAAACTGAGAATTTTATGTTACAGGGCAAATACTGAAAATTTTATTTTACAGGGCATATACTGAAAATTTCATTTAAAAATTGGCATTTAAACGCAAGAACATTTATAAGGAGTGGTCATATAATATTGGACCAACAATATGATTTGAAGGAATTGTCTTGCTAATTATTTTAGCAATGTACAATGTCAATTTGGCTCTAAAACTCATCAAGTTACATTGCAAATATTGAAAAACTTTTTTTTTAAAGTTGTAATTTAAGGGCAATAACTCCTACAGGAAAGTTACTTCACAACTTTAGACTACTAGAAAAATATATAGAGTGTAATGTGTGGATCAATTTGAGGTAAATGTTTTCTTTAACTATAATAATTGTTCACATAAGACAAGAACAAATAATAATTATACCTTCCCTTTTTCCAGAGTGTACAAGTTTTGTCCCATTTCAGATGTTAATACCTTTTCAAACATGCAAAACGGTTGGCAAAAACCACCATCATACAAAAGAGAAATGGCCAAATGTGAAACAAAATGAAAAGGAACGATGTAAAATACTGAAAGACATCTTGAACTATGAAAGAATATAGTTCACTTCATGTAAACAATAATACAATACAGTCGAACCTCGTTGTCTCGAACTTGGTTGACTCGATACCTCGGTTATGTCGATATAATTTTTAAGTCCCGGCATTTTTCCCATATCAACAATGAATTTCATCCTCGGATGTGTCGATCTCGGTTGTTTCGATATTTCGCTTAACTCGATGGATTTTTGTAGTCCGGACAATATTTATTAGTGCAATTTTGACCCCGTTGTCTCGAAGTTAATTTTGCTCTCGATATCGTAAGTCAAAACTAACAATTCCCTTTGTATTGTTACTTAATTTGCATCTGTTTATTTTAAACACCTGTCATACAGTAAACACTATTATTGATTGGCTATTACAATTTGAATTGGCATTTAATAAAACGAATTGATAATCCAAGCGCAGTACATGCATTATTAAGGTTAATTGATGATCCGCTCATTACTGTCCAAATTATTTTGTCATGTTTAATTAAAAATGATAATTATTGAAAATTTCTTTTGATCTGATTAATGATATATGTTGTCGAGTTTCGTTTCTTTAAAGACGTTCTGTTTTTTCGTTGACTTATGTGTTGTCAATTACGTAAAAAAAGGAATCTGTATTGTTTAATTAGTTCTTTCGAACTGTAAGTTGATACGTGTCTCTTGAATTGATTTTTCTATGATTTCGTAATAAAGTTTATAAATTTGATCACTCTATTTATTAATTATTGTCAGTTTATTTGAATGGATATAGAGAAAAATACTTCATATATCGCACGCTACAAATACAAACGATGCCGAAGTTCGAAACCAATATACATGAAATAAATACCCGTATTTCTTTTTTAAATCACATAATGAAAATGACGTCACAACCTAAACTCGGTTGACTCGAACTTCGGATAACTCGATATATTTTTACGGTCCCTCAAACTTCGACTTATCAAGGTTTTACAGTATATACTAAAAATCTTACTTGGTTTACACATCTTTGAAGTAGGTTCCCAATAGTTTATATTGGTATTGGTACATGAACATTTGTTGTCAGACTGACACACTAACTGTCCAGTATACAAACAACTGTCAGTTACTCCTGAGGTACAAGCACCTCCATTGTCTCCTCCTGTGAAGATAAATTGCGGGTGATAAACAATTTATTTCTCTGTTAAAAATTATCCAGGAATAGGAAATACTACACATTAAAGACAAATAACTTCGAGCTGTCTTGAAATATTTGTAATTTACAGTATCACTCTGGCTGTTATTGCTTTTATGATTTTCAGCAAAACTGAAAATTTCATGAAACCAGAGGCTCTTAACAGCATGTATGGCTCAACTGATTTAATAGGCAATTAAGATGGCATTTCCCTGAAGTTAAACAAGGTCCTGTAATTTTCAATAAATTTTTAAGAGGACCATCAAACAATATTTCTAGTAAGTATTGTTTTAATTGGTTTACTAGGTTCAGAGAAGAAGACTTTTTATTTAATTTTCCCATAGGGACCTATGTTAAACTAAGTCATGTGGTGGCCATTTTTATTTTCTTATTATATTTATTTAAACCATCAACTTTAATGAAGACCATCTAAACAATATTGCCAGTAAGGTTTGTTTCTGTTGATAAACCGGTTTTAGAGAAGAAGTCATTTACAACTTTTTCCCATAGGGTCCTATGTTAAACTAACTCCTGTGGTGGTAGCCATTTGGATTTTTTAATTGGCATAAAAAAACATAAACTTTATACAGGACCATCCAAACAATATATTGTTAGTTAGTTTTGTTTCCATTTGGTTAACCTATTTCAGAAAAATACTACCATGGCTTTTTTTTCAAAGGGTACTAATTTAGTCCCATAACCATAACTTTCAACCAATTTAACAGTTTAACCCATTTATATATGCAAGAATGTTGGCAAAAACGACCATGGGAAAAAACAACAATGACAGAATTTGAAAAAAAACAAGTGTGGACTGTGAGCAAGCTCACAAAGGGATACCCCCCGCTTCGCTTCAAGTCCAATTATCTCCCCTGAATAAAATCCGACAGCGACGAAAATTCTTCAAGCACATCTTCATATGATGTACTTCCTTCATGTAAAGTTTTATTTGTCAAGCGGTTTAGAAGAAGTGCTTACAAGGGATGTAGACAGATGGACAAACAGATGGACAGACAGACTGGGTGATTCCTATATACCACCCCAAACTAGTTTGCGGGGTATAATAAAATGGTATGATGTAAAATACTGAAAGACAGCTTGAACTAAGAAAAAACATTTAAATTCATGTAAACAATAACACATTATATACTAAAATCTTACTTGGTTTACACATCTTTGAAGTAGGTTCCCAATAGTTTATATTGGTATTGGTACATGAACATTTGTTATCAGACTGACACACTAACTGTCCAGTATACAAACAACTGTCAGTTACTCCTGAGGTACAGGCACCTCCATTGTCTCCTCCTGTGAAGATAAATTACAGCTTAGGGTGTTATAAGCAATTTATTTCTCAGATAAAATGATATCACAATCAAAGTTTATCCAGGAATAGGAATTCTAAACCTTGAATACAAACCACTTCAAGCTGTCTTGAAATATTTGTAATTTACAGTTTCACTCTGGCTGTTATTGCTTTTATGATACTCTGCAAAACTGAAAATTTCATTTCAAATAACCGTTCATTTAAGGGCTATAACATCTTTAGGAAGTGGTCCTACACATTTGGACTAACTATGTGATATGAAAGCATTGCCTTTCTGAAAATTCTAGCAATGAAAAATGTCAATCTAGCTTTACACTTTTTTTTCAAGATATATTGTAAAATCGGAAAACTTTGTCAAAACAATATAATTAAAGGGCAATAATTCCGACAGGAAAGTCATTACACAACTTTAGACTAATAGAACTAGAGGCTCCCAGGAGCCTGTATTGCTCACCTGAACCTGAAACCAAACAACCCTTTTTAGCCAGATTTTCTTTCCTATGAGGAATTGCCCAACACTTCTGCAAAAGTTATTAATTTTGACATTTTAAGGGAAATAACTCCTATAAGGAGGAGCATTTGATGCTCAGAGGGAGAAGGGAGGTGCACTTCAAATTTGCTGTACCTGTTATACTTTTTTAACAATCAGCTAAAAACTATGCTGACCCCCCTTCCCTCTTTTCTATTTTCAGCACACGTGGCTATGTATGTAGTCAGCTGTCATGATTTGCACAATTTTGGTAGAGGACCTAAAGATGATGTGTGCAATGTTTCAAAGCAGTCCTTTCATTGGTTAAAGACGAGAAGATTGTTTAAAATCAATTAAAATGTTCAAGGAAAATAATTCCTAAACAGTTCATCAGACAACCTGGACCCTAAAGTCATTTTTGTAGCCTTCATTGAGCAGAACAATTAAGCAATTCTAACTTTTTATCTAGTTCTAATAATTTTCAAGATTTTGAGGCAAAAATGTCATCATACAACTTCGACCTAATGGAGTGTATCTGTTATACTTTTGAGCTATAAGCCAAAAACTGTATTTTGACCCCACCCCCCCCCCCCCCTCCCCCCCCCCGGCCTCCGATCTATTTTTAGCCATGGTGGCCATGTTGGTTAATATGCGGCCTCAAACTTTGACGGCTGATGTGTACAAAGTTTAAAAGCAGTACTTTCAGTGGTTTCGGAGAAGATTTTAAAAAATCCATTAAAACTGATTTAAAAAAAAACAGTTCAAGAAGAATAACTCTTAAAGGGAAACTTCGCGAAAAAATGAACATTTGATATGTTATTCTTCAAATAAAAAGAAACACTTTTGCTTCTTGATGTTTCATAATATTTTCAATGGTTCAGTTTCTACATTGAATTTACCGTATAAAAAATGCACTTATGGAGGTCCGCCATCTTGTCACTATCTCGTCACTAGATGGCGATACTAGAGATCCATGGACATCCAAGTACCTTAAAGTCGCCGTATGATAATAACGCGAAACGGTCAATAACAGAAGGTTGTACTATAAGACAAGGTTGTGGCAAGATTATGTTTTGTATTCCTGATCTAAGCCAAAAAACCGATTTGTGTAACAAAAAGTTTACCAGTCTAAAGACTTCTACATAAGACTATGTCCACAGCAGCAACAACTTCACACAAATATCATTTTCCAGAATTAAATGGGGGATAGTTTAATGGTATGGTGACCTCATTTTTCATCGAATATTCGTATGAATTTTGTCCATAAATATTTATTAAATTGAAAATTATTCGTATTACTACTTTCAACTTAATAAGATTATGCAACTTATTGAACGAAACTTTTTTGATACAAAATTTTTGTGAAGTTGACTATTTTAGAAATAACTATCATTAAAGGAAATATTTTTCGTGCATCAAAATTTTAATTCACGTTTAGAACATTTATTATCATTATTAATACTGGTAATATTTATTCTGCGTGTGCGTAACGCAGTTTCCAAAATTGTACTTGTGTATATTTTAAGTCAACGTGTCAGTTTTACGTTTCCTCTGACATGGCATCTAAAGGCATTTGAAATCTTATATACATCCTATGTTCTGACACTTCGTTGTATTCAAATCATACCTGTACTTGGCAGGAGGGGGCGTGAAGTTTTAATTTCGAAGTACACAATTAACCTTCAATCTGATTAGCTTTTGAAAATGTCCGACTATTCATACTTCAAAGTCGGTGTCAAATGATTTAGTAATTGCAATAAACATCCTGTTTGTTTACCTACTAATTCTGTTAATTCTGTCAATCAATTCCAATACCTTCAAATTAATGTAAACTTAGAAATAAAACACAGGTTATCTCAGCTTGATTTTACTATAATATTGCGTTGCCAAGCTGACAATTGCTACTCTCACTTACTGTAATGATGATAATGGCGACATCTTCATTTTGTGTGTCTGAATGTATGAATGCAAATTATTTTGATGTGCTCTTTTTGTTTCATTGTTATATATTTTTATTATATATATTTATCATGGAGAGTAATACTTTGGTTCTGTCAATGAATGTAAGGAGTATAAGTTTGAATGTTAAAAAAAGGACTGACATTTTTTCTTGGGTTAAAGAAAAGAACGCCGGAATAGTTTGTTTCCAGGAAACCCACAGCTTAAAAGAAGATGAGGTTAAGTGGACAGATGAATGGGGTGGAAAAGGGTATTTTAGTCACCACAGTCGTCATAGTGCTGGGGGTGTGCATTTTATTAGACGAGGTATTGATTATTTAGTCCATGGTTCAGTAATCGATAATAATGGGCGCTTTGTTATTTTGGATGTCACTATAAATGAGCATAGGTTAA
>OX104118.1:81280474-81392974 GCA_944474755.1 Limnoperna fortunei
ATTAACAGAATTAGCAGGTAAACAAACAGGATGTTTATTGCAATTACTAGATCATAAATTGACGCAGACTTTGAAGTATGAATATTCAGACATTTTCAAAAGCTAATCAGATTGAATGTTAATCATGTACTTCGAAATTAGAACGGCACGCCCCCTTCTGCAAGGATAGGTATGATTTGAATACACAGAAGTGTCAGAACAATGGATGTATATAAGATTTCGAATATCTTTAGATGCAACGTCAGAGGAAACGTAAAACTGACACTTTGACTCAAAATATACACATGTAAAATTGTGTTACGCATATGCACAATAAATGTTACCAGAAATAATAATAATAGATGTACTAAATGTAAAGTGAAATTTTGCTGCGCAAAAACAGGGTATTTAAAAATATTTCATTTAATGACCATTATTTCTAAAATTGTCCCATTCGCAAAGATTTTGTATAAAAATGTTTCATTCAATAAGTTGCATAATCTGATGAATATTCAATGAAAAATGAGGTCACCATACCATTAAACTATCCTCCATTTAATTCTGTAAAATGATATTTGCGTGAAGTTGTTGCTGCTGTGGACATAGTCTCAAGTAGAAGACTTTATCTGGTTAACTATTTGTTACACAAATCAGATTTTTTTTTTTTTTTTGCTTAGATCAGGAATACGAAACGTTAACTTGCCACAACCTTGTCTTATAGTACAACCTTCTGTTATTTACCATTTTGCATTATTATCATACAGCGACTTTAAGGTACTTGGATGTCCAGAGATCTCTAGTATTGCCATCTAGTGTTGATATAGTGACAAGATGGTGGACCTCCATAAGTGCATTTTTTACAGGGTAAATTCAATGTAGAAACTTAACCATTGAAAATATAATTAAACATAAAGAGGCAAATGTGTTTCTTTTTATTTGAAGAAAAACATATAAAATTTTCATTTTTTTCACGAAGTTTCCTTTAAATAAAGAAATTATATGTACAAACTGGGACGCAAAAAAAAAAAACGTTGGAGGAAGCAAAAAAAAAAAAACGTTGGACGGCAGAGGATTCTCGGACTTACTCTTTGTCTGATTTTACTAAAACTTCACAAAGGGCTTTTAATATTTTATGGCATAACACAACCATTGATACCTAGGAATATAAAGGCACACTGATGACTGGAAGTGTTTTGTGCACTAACACAATACAGCTATTTTACACACCACACAATAGCAACCACACAGGGTAATCAACAGAAACATGTAATTGTATCACATCAATACTATATCTACAAATGTTTGTATAAACATTACAGTAATATCAATAAAACAAAACCTTTTCAAACTTGCCGTTTAAAAGTATGTCCTTCAATTTAAATAATAACTAATTTAATTGTTCGATTGATAGGATGTGTGCTTTTGCTTTTCTTCTAGTGACAGGTTTTATTTAGGATGAGATAAAGTTTAAAAACAATAAATTCAGGGATAATAGACCATTTGGAAATTTTGAATGCCACTGGAAAAATATATGGTATTGGTAGGGGTGGAAAATTTTCTTTTTAGAGCGTACTCTTTTTAAATCTTTTTTAAATGGATAACAAAGAAGCATTTACAATATTAAAAGTACTTCATTTTGATATTTTATAAAACAAAAAAGTGAAATTGTGACAGCAAAGCAAAAATGTAAAAAACAGAATTAATTTTATTATACATGAGAATTCTAAGGAATTGTGGCATAGAAAGAGCACTTTGATAAACCCTGTCAAATGATCTTTTAGTGTTTCTGATAAAACAAGTGTGAACAATTTCTTGTCTGCATTCAACATCAGTAACAAAACAAGTGTGGACACAGAAAAACGTCTCGCCTGTATTCCGCATCAGTAACGAAAAAAAATTTCGTCATAAGCATTACGTAAATAGCATTTAATATCAGCAGCGGCCTGTATACAAAATATTGTCACCATACCCTGCATAGTTACAGGGGAACAGCCATAACCCAAAAATTTTAACATAGTTGCTGGACCGTGAAATTGAGGTCAAGGTCAGGTGGAACCTACCAGACAGTCATGTACTATTCATCAGCAACCTATATACCAAATATTGTCATCCTACCATGCGTAGTTACAGAGGAACTATCGTAACCCAAAAACTTTAACGTAGTCGCTGGACCGTGAAATTGAGGTCAAGGTCAGGTGACACCTACCAGACAGTCATGTACTAGTCATCAGCAACCTATACACCAAATATTTTCATCCTACCATGTGTAGTTACAGAGGAACTGTCGTAACCCAAAAACTTTAACGTAGTCGCTGGACCGTGAAATTGAGGTCAAGGTCAGGTGACACCTACCAGACAGTCATGTACTAGTCATCAGCAACCTATACACCAAATATTGTCATCCTACCATGCGTAGTTACAGAGGAACTGTCGTAACCCAAAAACTTTAACATAGTCGCTGGACCGTGAAATTGAGGTCAAGGTCAGGTGACACCTACCAGACAGTCATGTACTAGTCATCAGCAACCTATACACCAAATATTGTCATCCTTCCATGCGTAGTTACAGAGGAACTGTCGTAACCCAAAAACTTTAACGTAGTCACTGGACCGTGAAATTGAGGTCAAGGTCAGGTGACACCTACCAGACAGTCATGTACTAGTCATCAGCAACCTATACACCAAATATTGTCATCCTACCATGCGTAGTTACAGAGGAACTGTCGTAACCCAAAAACTTTAACGTAGTCACTGGACCGTGAAATTGAGGTCAAGGTCAGGTGACACCTACCAGACAGTCATGTACTAGTCATCAGCAACCTATACACCAAATATTGTCATCCTACCATGCGTAGTTACAGAGGAACTGTCGTAACCCAAAAACTTTAACGTAGTCGCTGGACCGTGAAATTGAGGTCAAGGTCAGGTGACACCTACCAGACAGTCATGTACTAGTCATCAGCAACCTATACACCAAATATTGTCATCCTACCATGCGTAGTTACAGAGGAACTGTCGTAACCCTAAAACTTTAACGTAGTCGCTGGACCGTGAAATTGAGGTCAAGGTCAGGTGACAGGTGACTGACTGGCAAGTACTCATCATAAGCTACCTCTGGACCAAATTTGATGGACCTAGGGCTTGGGCTTACAAAGATATGAAGCAAGATGTCAAGTGTTTACGCCGCCGCCGCCGCCGCCGGATTCCCATACATATGTCTCGCCTCCAGCGACTTTCGTCGCAGGCGAGACAAAAAATTATGTCATAAGCATCACGTAAATAGCATTAAATTGTTATCATTTAAGATATACAATGCATGTTACAGACCTAATCCAAAAACTTTAACCCTGCAACTGGACGGTGAAATTGAGGTCAAGGTCAGGTGAAACCTACCAAACGGTCATGTGCTATTCATCATCAACCTATATACCAACTATTGTCATCCCACCATGCATGGTTACAGAGAAACTGCCTTAATACAAAAACTTTAACGTAGTCACTTGACCATGAAATTGAGGTCAAGATCAAGATTGAGGTCAAGATTATTAGCCCGAGAATTTCCTAGCTAAGTTTGTCAGGGTTTCGTGGACACTACAGTGGACATAGAAACCCTGATTTGTGAGAATGACCATCTTACAACTTGTCAGCATAAAAAAACCCAATTCAATAAATTTTAGATGGGTGAAAAACCCGATTAACTTATTTTTGAGTGGGTTAAAAAAATGATAAAAGTGATATATAAAAAATACCCAATGAAATAAATCATCAGATGGGTGAAAAACCCAATGAAGAAAATCTTATCTGGAGCTCTGCCCCTGAATATTTATCTTTAACCGTCTCAAAGGAGTAGCGAAAACAAGCAATGTAAAAATTTAGAATGTCACCTTGACCTTTAACCTTTGTCCATTTTCAAGGTCAAAGGTCACAAGGGTCTATGGTGAGGACCCCAGGCCTCTGTCTCTTTTAGGTCTTGAGATTTGTTTGAATGTCACTTATAGCTTTTATATAAGGGGAGACAACTTTTATAAGATGTCATCAGATCCCTTCAATCAATCTGTTTTAAAGATGCACAAGGATAATAGGCACATGTTGGTAAAGGTTTGGTGTTGCTATCTTTATTAGCTTAGTAGTAGCAATAACAATCTTTGTAGTCAAAAGAGTGATAATTCCATAAGGGTGCGTACCGTCAGGGTGAACTGTGCAATGGGAAACCGATATCAGATATAAAATATTAAAGCTACATGTTGCAGAGTAAAAAAAAAAAATCAACAAAGAAAGTTGGCAGAAGAAAAGAGAAAATAATAATAACTAGAGGCTCTTAAGAGCCTATATCACTCTCCTGAGTTACAAAAAACTTTTTAAGAGACATGACTTTTCTTGCAAATTTTGATAAATGCTAAAGAATTTATGTGAAGATGCTGTCTATATGAATGTTGCCATGTTGAATTTGCAATCAGCAGCAATTTGTAGGACAGTTTCTGAGAAGAAGCAGTTTTTATGTTTTTTCATAGGTTAGTATGTTAGGTGATGTTCCATGGGGGTGGCAATTTTGTATTTTGGATACAAACAAAAAACTCAAAATTAGTAGAGGACCACACAATACCACAAATCCTTTTGCTAAGCAGTTTGTGAGAAAACAAATTTTGAAATTTCAGCAAATCAACATGCATTTGCAGCTCTGGCAGCCATGCTGAATTTCCTATCGACTTGAAAAACTTAAAATAAATTTCTATCTAAGATTCAATTCTGCATTATTTGGTTTAATTGTGTGGAACAGTTCAGAGAAGAAGCTATTAATGTATGGTTTTCCCATAGGGTTCGAAGTTAAGCTGTGTTCCACTTTGAGGGCCATCTTGGATTTTAGATTGCCACAAAAAATCTCAAATTTTGTAGAGGAGCATCTAAGGTAAATTTGTGCAATATTTCAAGTAAATCTGCTATGTTGTTTGTAAAAAGAAGATTTTTTAAATTTCAGCCAATTAGAACACATTAATGGCCCTGGCAGCGAAGTTTCATACTTTATCAGCACCAAAAACTCAAACTTATTTAGAACCACCCAATAAACACTCCTGCTAAATTTGGTTCCAATTGGCAAAGTTGTTGTGGAGAAGAAGATTGAAATATGAAAAGTTTATGGCCGACGATGACGACAACGACAGACGCCAGTGATGAGAATAGCTCCCACTTACCCTTTGGGTCAGGTAAGCTAAAAATTAAAGATCAACTGTTCTGTTGAACATTTGAGGGTCTTTCCACATTAATTTAAGTTTTGCATTAAGTAATAAAATTAAAAATAATTAAAACTTGTTGTGACATGTCTCAATTTAATCTGAATGACATACAAAACATTTTTAAAAACAAAAGTCATTTCAAAACAAAATGTCAAAAGTAAGGACATGACATGCTTTTTGGTTGAGAGGGAATTCAAGCATTATAAGTTGATAGGTATTAACTTTGCATTAAATACTTTCAATATTTTTTTGTATAAATTGCTAAAGATTGGCATTCTAAGAGAGATAACTCCTATAACATGTTGATGCAGTTTCTCATGGCATGTCTTAATTTACTGGTAATTACTAAATAGAACATTTAAGAAAGAACAAGTGTGGACACAGAAAAACGTCTCGCCTGCATTCCGCATCAGTAACGAAAATTTAATTTCGTCATAAGCATTACGTAAATAGCATTAAAAATCAGCAGCGGCCTGTATACCAAATATTGTCACCATACCATGCATAGTTACAGAGGAACTGTCCTAATACAAAAACTTTAACTTAGTTGCTGGACGGTGAAATTGAGGTCAAGTTCAGGTGACACCTACCAGACAGTCATGTACTATTCATCAGCAACCTATATACCAAAAATATTGTCATCCTACCATGCTTGGTTACAGGGGAACAGCAGTAACCTAAAAACTTTAACGTAGTCGCTGGACCGTGAAATTGAGGTCAAGGTCAGGTGGCACCTACCAGACAGTCATGTACTAGTCATCAGCAACTTATATACCAAATATTGTCTTCCTACCATGCGTGGTTACAGAGGAACTGTCGTAACCCAAAAACTTTAAGGTAGTCGCTGGACCGTGAAATTGAGGTCAAGGTCAGGTGACACCTACCAGACAGTCATGTACTAGTCATCAGCAACCTATATACCAAATATTGTCATCCTACCATGTGTGGTAACAGAGGAACTGTCGCAACCCAAAAACTTTAACGTAGTCACTGGACCGTGAAATTGACGTCAAGGTCAGGTGACACCTACCAGACAGTCATGTACTAGTCATCAGCAATCTATATACCAAATATTGTCATCCTACCATGCGTGGTTACAGAGGAACTGTCGTAAACCAAAAACTTTAACGTAGTCGCTGGACCGTGAAATTGAGGTCAAGGTCAGGTGACACCTACCAGACAGTCATGTACTAGTCATCAGCAACCTATACACCAAATATTGTCATCCTACTATGCGTAGTTACAGAGGAACTGCCGTAACCCAAAAACTTTAACATAGTCGCTGGACCGTGAAATTGAGGTCAAGGTCAGGTGACAGGTGACTGACTGGCAAGTACTCATCATAAGCTACCTCTGTACCAAATTTGATGGACCTAGGGCTTGGGCTTACAAATATATGAAGCAAGATGTCAAGTGTTTACGCCGCCGCCGCCGCCGCCGGATTCCCATACATATGTCTCGCCTCCAGCGCCTTTCGTCGCAGGCGAGACAAAAATCATTTCAATATCTATGGAAATAACAAAGGTCAAAAACTAGAATGTGACCTTGACCTTTGACCTTGTGTCGTTTTTCAACGTTACAATCTTTTAAGTAAAATGGGAGATAACTCCATAAGGGAAAAGGGTGTGACCAGTCAGGTGTGAAGAAACCATACACCAAAGAAAAATGGTGGAAGAAAAGAGAAAATAATAATAAATAAAGATGAACTGTTCTGTTGAACATTTGAGGGTCTTTCCACATTAATTTAAATAGTGTATTACCTAATGAAATGAAAAAAAATAATAAACTATGTTGACATGTGTCATTTGAATCACAATTTTATGAACATCTTACAAAGAAGTCATTTCAATATCTTAATCAACAAAAGGTCAAAAATTAGGGCATGACATTATTGTTGACCACAAGGTAATTCAACATTACAAGTTGACTATAGATAAATATTTTTAAATTATTTTGCATTATTTGCCAAAAATTATCTTTCTAAGAGAGATTGCTCCTATAGAATGTTGATGCAACTTCACACAAGATGACATAACTTAATTGTGATTAATAATAGAACATTTTAGGAAGAAAAACCATTTCAATATCTATGATAATAGCAAAGGTAAATCAGACTGCACTGAAGGAAAGATTGCTTTGCAAGAATGAAATGAGATTCCTTCCTATGTTTGACAGGCAATAAAACAAACCAATGTCAAATAAATCAGGTAAATTTAGAAACATATTAGATATAAATTAACAACACTAGAAAAAACTTTGCAATCCTCAAAATTGATAGCCCCAGCTCCCCTATGTCTTGAATGGCAATGTCCAGGGCTTTGCTGTTGGAAACTTCAAAAATTGTTTTGCTCAAACTGTAAATATCAGGTGCACAATTCCACCATATGACAAAGGATTCTGCAAAAGTTTCATCAAATCACACTCAGTGGTGCAAGTAGTCATGGATAAGAGGTAGGCATCTAAAAGAAGGCAAAGTCAATGTTTGCTATGGGAAATCCTAAATATCATTCCAATCAAAATATAAAATATCAGGTGTACAACGGCAGTATGTGACAAAGAGTCTATCAAAATTGCATCAAAATCCATTCAGTGCAATGATACAATTGAAGATGTTTCTATCATAACTTTTATAAATAGGACAAAATTTCTGCTGCCCATTTCAGACATAAAACTCGCACCTGTTATATGGTTGGCATATAAATTGCATCAAATACATGTACATATATGTAAAAGTCTCCCTATAAATGTAAGTGAAGGCATAAGCTTCTAAAATATTCAAATCTAAAATAATTTATTTCTGTAATACTCCAGGGTTTCAGTTGTCGAGTGGTTAAGGTAGTATTCATCTACTATTGATCGAAACCTGTCAGCACTTGTTTGAATCTTACTGCTACCAACATCATTCTTGATTGACAATTATTAAAAGCCTGCTACAATCTGGCTTCCTCCTCCAAATAAAAACAGGACACCCAAATATAGTTGAAAATTGCTAAAAGTGGCAATAAACACTTACAACACAGGGATCTGTACAAATAGATTTTGTGGTTTCGAATATTACTGGGTCGATTTTGTTATAGCGAGTCCCACACACTATAACAAAATCATTCAAAGCACAAGCAAATCGATTTTTATAAATCCCCCGGATTTAAACAAACAAAAAATTTTAGGACTGTATGAGGCAACATATATCTTTTTAATTAGAATGCATGTCAACTAGTTTGTTTTAAATTTAAACAATGTGTTAATAGCTTATACTAAAAGACACAATCACATGGAGTGCTTTTCTGCTTCCATTTTTTAAAATTAATGTTCAATATTGCCATATTATAACTTTTTATTATGAAAATCCAATAAAAACATTTCTACTATACATATTCCATACTATGCTTGTTGTTTACATGTACTTGACACTTTTTGTTACGTTCTATGGTAGTCATGTCAAAACATGCAAATGACATTACCTGAAGGGTTTCAAATGGGACAATAATTGCTTGCTCCAAGTTACACCTGTTCTAATTTATGTCAAAATTAACCTTGAAAAATCGCCCTATCAAATTAAAAAACAGCATTCAAAACACTGAACAAATGTTAAAAAGTAATTGCTGATTTCAATTTGCACCTTTTTGGATCTACATAAGGAATATAAGATCGACCATACGCGCTAAGAGGTTTTATTTGTCACTCAAAAAACTTCTCCCAAAACACACTAACTTGATAACATCTTCCCTTGTTTTAAGGAACACATAAAATGAAGAAAAATATATCGTTTTGACTTTCCTTTAATTAGATACTTAAAGCATAAAAATGCAACATCGTCTGAAACAGCGGCAATTTCGCGAGGAAAACATACACGGAAAATTGGACCGTTTTGGGCGATGTTAACAAACAACATTGTGGCTTGTTATGATGGTTGGTGACAAATTTCGACTAGTGTTACGAGAAAAATTAATGGTTCAGCATGAATTATCAATTATAAAAATAAATCAAAAGGACCGGAAACAAACTGTGTCTGCATTTACTGTGGAATAATGTAGCGACATGGTGAGTGCAATCGATCACCGATGTCGAATAATCCATTTACTATTCTTCAGTCACAAACACCAAAATATCTTTTTCAATATATTTTTATTAGTAAGAAATTGTTATATTTAATTTAACTACTTGTATTTCATCTACGAAACTTCCACATGCCATTCTCCCAACCTTAAAATTTTTTATAGCCGCTGTGCAAATCTGTACATGGACAAAGCACGCACTTTTGTGTTGATTTTCATTTAATTAAACACATAAAAAAGTAGAATGCAAAACTGAAACGATGACCACAGGATCGCACAAAATAATCATTTAATCACTTCATAATAAGGTCCTCAAATATTATAGACTGGTGCAACTGTCAGTACCACATTTGTCGGTTCAGTAAACAGCTATCGAGAGAATTGTCAAATATCACGTAGATTTCCAAAACCAAAAAGTGTAACGAATCGGTCTCCTGCGGATGAACATGGGATATTAGTTTAAAGCGTAATATTAGTTATGAGTTATACAGTAAATGAGACTTAATATGAAAGGACATGTATGATAACATTGTTTAAGATAAATGAGGTGCACGGATTAATGTAATTGATAGATTCCTTCAATGTGACCTATATTTTACGAGCGAATATTCAAAGTGAGGCTAATGGCAGCCTCCACCTTCCTGTTTCCTACAAGTTGAAGCTATTTACAAACAGTAATACGTACAAATGGCTGATATTGACGTTACAAAGTTTATGAAATACATCAACAATGACGACTTATCAAACATACCCCAGTACATGTGTCCCTGATAAACTGAAATCATCGCAATCCAAGAAAGCAAAAGAACTTACATTTGAGTCATTTGACCTTAATTTCTATGAATCTAGTGCTAGAGCTGTGTGTTTTTATACATCCCAGGGGAGAGTTAGACATTGGATAAAAGCTGTGAGTGTATTTCTATACGAGTACATGGGGGACTACCCAGACAATGTCAACAAATACCACATTGACTGGAGCCATGACCCTATTACATGGACCCCAACAAATCTAAAATCTATAGCTGTTGAAGTCAAAACAACAGAAGACATGGACAATCCATCTATGTACAAACTCACTCTTTATGTTAAAACAGGAACAATAATGGTACAGGACAATAAGTACAAAACTTTTGCTGATCACCATTTTCCAACTTTAAAGGCCATAGTGGACTACATAGACAAAAAATCAGAAGTTAACAATGTGACAGACAATATGAATGAGTTACACAAACAATCCAAAATTGATCATGAGGAGACTGACCCAAAACAACTACTTAAAGAACCTAGTGAAACAACTAGCAAAAATGAAATACCACCAAAAAAAGAACATGCTAATAAGGTGATAGAAATGCCAACCACAATACAAATTTCAGACAATTTTGTGAACAAAGACATGTTAAAGGATCTTGAAATACACATTTCTACAGCAATTGAAAAAACTTACAACCAACACTCAACCATGTTACAAGAATGTATTTCAACAGTCAACAACACAGCTAAAGCCCAAAATGAGTTATGCTATAAAGTAAAAGAAATGCTAGACAAATTTGAGACAGTCTCCATACAAAACCATACTAAAGCTAACATTCCAAATATGGATATAGAAAAAATGTCCTCAATACAAGAGAAAACTCAGAATTAAAGACCCAGTTGCAACAACTGAGATACTCCTCTGCGTGTGAAATCAAAAGTCTAAATGCAGTTATTAAAGTCCTAAGACCAACTATAATGAAATCCAAAACTCTAGCGATGTGAGGAGCAAATCGAACATCTGGAATCTAAGATACGCCATCTAAAAGATGAATTAGAACAAAAAGACAATATCATTTATTTAAATAAACAACAGATTTTTGAAAATCAGAACGTAGTCCAAGAAGGTTGGTCAAGAGTGCCTTCCAGAAAAGACAAAGAGCTACCAAGTGAAACAAAAGAAACAAAAACTAAGAAAAAACCACAAATCCTTCTAATTGGGACTTCCAACACCAAAGGAATTAACCCTGATAAATTTTCCAAATCCTACACGTTAACAAAGAAAGAAGCATTCACACTGGATCAAACAGAACAAGTCATCAGAGAAACAAAGGACAAACCGGATATTCTTATACTCCACTCACTTACAAACGACTTAAAGGAGTCCGCAGAAACATGTGTGAACAAAATGAAGAACGTTATTAACAAAATTCAACAAAATATGACTAATACCAAAATCATTTTATCATTTGCCACCCCTAGAGCGGATGATGATAAATTCCAAACAAATGTGGAGCTAGTCAACGCCATGCTGAAGTGCGAATATGTGAGAAATGATACTATTACACTATGTGATAACAGCAATCTTTCACGTCTAGGACAACCTGTAACGAAATTTCTATCCAAAGATAAATATCATTTGTCCGAGAATGGAGTTGCTGTTCTTGCAAGCAATATTAGAGCAACAGTCGACAAAGTGTTAAACTATAAACACTTAATGCATAAAGGGAAACCAAGCAACAACAGGAAACAGGGAGATTCTCTAAACCATTAAAGATTTTAGGAACAAGAACAAAAGTTTGAGAGTGAATTAGCTTAAAGCAATTTGTTTATTATTTATTTTATTTTTCATTATTAGTATATAGATAATACTTATTCTGTATTTTCCATTATTATAAGTAATTTTTCCTTTGTGAATTTCTATTAGCTGTAACTTTATATTACAAAGAGTCAAGTCATTTATAAACATGGGAAAACTCACATATTATACTCCAAGAAAATTTATTTCAAATATTTCATTTTGTACTTGGATTGTAGGGGGTTTGAAATCTTCAAATTCTAATATCGATAAAATATCAGATCCAGAATTTCCTCTCATGAAATTATACTCTTAACAGAAACTTATGTAGGTAAGGAGGAAAATATAACATTGACAAATTATAAATACTTTCCTATTTGTAGACCAAAATCTAAAAATAATAGATTTTTGGGGGGTTGGGAATTTTTATAAGAAACTACATTCTTCCTGGCATAGAATTACTAAAAAATACTAGTCTAGACTATCAATGGTTTAGACTGGATAAGAAGTTTTTTAACTTGTCAAAAAACATTTTTCTTTGTTTGGCTTATATTATTCCAGCTTCATCCAGTTACTCATTTCAAACTGATATTGATGTCATAGATAATATTGAGAAAGATATAGCTACCCAATATGCTGAGAGAGGGAATATTATTGTTCGTGGTGATCTCAACGCAAGAACTGGGTCAGAACTAGATTTTATTGATAGCGATAGCTATGATCCTTATACTATTCATGATGATGTCATATGAATATGATTACACAATGCAAATGAGAAAAAGTCAAGACAACAAGGTTGACTTTAGAGGTAAACAATTATTGCAAATGTGTATTTCTTTAAAATTAAGAATCCTAAATGGTTGTATGTTAGGAGACTCGAATGGTAATTTTACCTGCTATAAACCAAATGGTTCAAGTGTTGTGGATTACATTATCATGTCAGAAGACCTTATTAAGAATACACTGAATTGTAAAGTTTCAAATTTTATCCCTTTTTTATCCGACTGTCATTGTAAAATATCTTGTACATTACTTGGAACATACCATCCACTTTCATCCAAACAAAAAAAGGATAATGAACAGATAAAGGGTAAATTTTTATCGACAGAAAACTCAAAAGATAATTTCCAAGATGCACTTTGCCATCCTTTGTGTAAACTTGCTTTAGATAACTTTTTAAATAAAAAATATGAAGGGCAAAATCTCGAAAAAAGACAATGAATCAGCTGCCCTAGATTTTCAAGATACAATTCTTAAAGCAGCAAGAATGTCCCTTAGATCCAAAACTACTAAACCCAGAAAAAATAAAACAAAAAGTAAAATTGGTACGACCAAGATCTACACACTTAAAAGAAAGAATTAAACTTGAAAGCTGCACAAATGTCAGCAAATCCATTTAATATGGAGATTAAAAATAACTTTTATAAACACTATCGTGAATATAAAAAGTTAAGAAAACATAAGAGAAAAATGTTTAGAGCAAATATCATTGAAAAACTTGATAATCTGTTATCAGACAACCCTAAAGAGTATTGGAATCTTGTCAGTAAACTTAAAGGGGAAACAGAAGATTCTAGGAAAACCCCTGAAACATCCATTGATCTTAACTCATGGACTAATTATTTTCAGGACCTAAACTCTTCATCTAATATAAACATAAATAAAATTGAAAATCTAAACCAGATACTTTATAATTTAGAAAAAGATGATATATCTGCTATTCTTGACTATGAAATTACTAATCAAGAAATATATAAAGCTTTTAATAAACTAAAAAATGGGAAGGCATGTGGTCTAGATCTAATAACTAATGAAATGCTTCGGGCAGGACAAACAGTTCTTATGAGATGTCTAAATAAACTTTTTAATTTGATATTTAAATCAGGTACATACCCAAAACCCTGGTGTGAGGGATATATTATACCTGTATATAAATCAGATGTTAGCAATCCAGGAAACTATCATGGTATTGCTATAAACTCTTGTATTGGTAAATTATTTAATCTTATCTTGAATAATAGACTTAATGTACATCTCAAAAATGAGGATACACTCTCAGATTGTAAAGCTGGTTTTAGAAGCAAATATAGAACCACAGATCACATGTTTATTCTTAAATGCCTCATAGATAAATATACAAACAGCAAAAGCAGCAAACTTTATGCTTGTTTTGTTGATTTTAAAAAAGCGTTTGATACAGTTATACACCCAGGTATATTTATCAAATTGCTTAAATCAAATATTGGTGGAAATTTTACAATATAATTAAACATATGTATAAATTAAATACTCTAAGAATAAAAATAGAAAATGACTTGGGAGAAAAATTCAAATCTGATATTGGTGTTAGGCAAGGTGATGTGCTTAGCCCCTCATTGTTTAACATCTTTATCAATGATCTCCCAGAACAGTTCACAAAATGCATCGACGAGGTCACTCTTTCAAAAAATCGTATTGATGCATTACTCTATGCTGATGATATTGTGATACTTGCTAACTCTTCTCAAGGTCTTCAGAGAAGATTAGATGTTCTAAAAGCATATTGTGATACTTGGTGTCTTAAGGGTCAATTTAAATAAAACTAAGATTTTAATATTTAATAAAGCTGGTCGTCACATAAAAGAAAATTTTTACTTTAATGGTGAACAAATAGAAAGTGTTAATAATTATAAATATCTAGGAATAATTTTCCAATCAAGTGGTTTATTTAACATTGCAAAAGAAGAACTATACAATAAATCTCTAAAAGCCTCTTTTAAATTGGGTAAATGCTTGTCTGGATCTCCAGCAAGTATAAAAACGAATCTTCATTAATTTGACCACACAGTAAAATCGATAGCATTATATGGGTCTAAAATATGGGGAATCTTTAAAACAAACTCAGCTGCTTTAAAAAAAGAGGCCTTAAATATTTTAGAAATAATACATCAAAATAATATAACTGATAAAATTAATATAAAATTTTGCAAATTCATACTTGGGGTGAATAGCAAGAGTACAAACATTGCAATTTTGTCCGAATTAGGGCGATTTCCTTTATATTTTAACCTAACTACAAGTGTTTTATTTTATTTCCACCGCCTACACCATTGTGAATCAAATTTGTTACAAGATGCTTTTTAGTGTAATTCAGATTTGCATAATAAAAATGTAATTACATGGTATTCCTCTGTGACTTTTTTTCTAAAAACCCTTGATTTAGAAGAAACATTTTTCATTAAAAGCTCATTATATAAGATAAAGAAAAATATCATGAAAAATTAAGATCTCTTTTCATGAATTCCTGGTTTCAAAAAAGAGATATCAGAGCTGGAAAATTAGATACTTACTTTTCTTTCAAAAACACTTTCCAGAAAGAGAAATATTTAAACATTGAAATATTTGAAGAGCGACAAAATATATGTAAATTTCGCATAAGCAGGGCTCACGCTGGATCAAAATTATAGGGAGAAGTCACTTCTCTTTTGTGGGGCTGACAGGGAGAAGTGAGGATAGAACAGGGAGAAGTGGGTGGACAACAGGGAGAAGTTGCATTATATGTCGCGAAAGCGTCCTATTTTGTTTGCTTTTTTAATATGTGTTTATTTGGCATTTGAATTTTTTTATTATTATATGTTTTTAGCAGTTCAATTTATTGAGGATAAAGTAAAAGATTTGAGTAACTATTATCACACAATTTCTTAAATACCTGTATTAAACATAACAATAAAAAAGTATCAACTGTCACAAAACTGTTCATTAAAAAAATGTTTCTGTGTCATTGGTTTACAAATGGATTGAATTTTAATGAAGTACTATTAGAACTAGGAGTAGAAAATTACATCATTGTGACAAATCTGTTAAAAGTATTTAAACATATATAAATTAAATTTGTTTAAAGTAAATGCCAAAATACTATTTTTTACTACGTTCCTATCATTGCAATACTCATTTCAACACTATCAGCATCGTATATTTTTGCAATCTCCGGCATTAAATTCATATCCGCTCCGGAAACTTTCACGTATTTTTTCTCTGAACTGGTCTCCGGTCGTATTTTTAACCTATGCTTTATATACGAAATAAAAGTTAAAAGGGTACCAGTTGACTGTGTGGCGCATAAACATAATAAACATGACGTTGTATAAAAAAACGAAGATTTCTTAACAAAATGGGAATAAAATTTGAAAGGTGACATCAGGCGATTCTACAAAATGAAAGGGCGACTTCACTTCGCTTTTTTAAGATGATCGAGGGCGAAGTGGGACCACGATAAGGCGACTTCTTCGCCCGAGTCGCCCTCCAATGCAAGGCCTGATAAGTGCCCATCCCTTACGAATAGAAACAGAAAGACATAAGGGAAACCCTATTGAAAGGTCACAGAGGATATGTAAATTTTGCAATTGTAATGCTGTTGAAGATGAGGAACATTTTGTTATAAAGTGTAATACATATGAAAACTTGAGAAAACAACTGTTTTCAGACATCATAGCCATTTGCCAAAATTTTTCCAACTTAAATGATAATTCAAAATTTATATGGCTAATGACTACAGAAGATGATGTTATAATTAATAAACTTAGCTTCTTTTTAATTAATAGCTTTAAAATTCTATCAAATTTAGACAAACACTAAATTAACATCCCCATCTCCAACAAATACACATGTTACAAGTATTTTATACTTACTTAGTACACGTCTATATAAATATATACTCTGGGTATAATATACTTTTATTAATATTATTTTATAAATATATTGGATATGCCCAGGTCCTGCATTGAAAAGTAACTTGATCCATGTGTTTGCCAGTATGTTATGTATTGTTTTGCTATGTTTTATCCGTCATATATATGTTTAATCTCTAATCATTCAATGTACATGTAAATCATACCCGAAAGGGTCCATAATTGGAAATAAATATTCTTATTCTTTTTAAAGTTATTATTACATGCCGGTCACAGTAGTTTCTATGTATTTGAGCGTTAGCAAAGGGAAAGTTTGCTACGCAACCTTCCCAAAAACTGCTATGTGACCTTGACCTTGTGCACATTTTCAAGGTAAACTGTCATTATGGTCTTTTGTGAAGACCCCATGACTCTACTATCAATAGTTAACGAGTTATTTATGAAAAACGAATAATTACTTGATTTAATGGGAGATAACTCGTATAACATTAGTTAAAATCCTTTCCTTTTAAATTTAACAACGTTAAATCTTTACAAGGCCAACATTTTCCTTCATATTAGTTTCTATTTATCTCCTACCGTTTTGAAAGAACAAAAACAAGAAAATTTCAACATCTAGAATGTGACCTTGACAATAATGTCATAATGATACATCCTCGTGTCAAATATCAAAGCTCTATATCAAAGGATAAAAAAGGTATGGCCAAGACACCCTTTGCTTTAAAATAAGCATTAATTTGACCTGGAGGACAAAGGTCAAGGTCATTCTAGTACAAAACACATCATCTCATGATGATATATCCTTATGTTAAATATCAAAGGTCTATCTCAAAGGATAAAACAGATATGGCACAGACATGCTTTGCATGTAAAATTTGCATTAATTTGACCTTTAGGTTAAAGGTCAAGGTTATATGAAGGTCATTCTGATACATGACACATCGTTTCATGGTGATACATCTACCTGCCAAATATCAAATCTGAATATCAAGGGCTAAAAAAAGTAATGGCACTGACATGCTTTGCATGTAAAAATAGCATTAATTTGACCTTGAGGTCAAAGGTCAAGGTCATATGAAGGTCATTCTGGTACACAACACATCGTCTTATGGTGAAACATCTATATGCCAAATATCAAAGGATAAAAAGGTAATGGCCATGACACAAATTGTATGTAAAACTAGCACTGATTTGAAGTCAAAGGTCAAGGTCATATGAAGGTCAATTTGATATGCGCCACATCACCTCATGGTTATACATCCACATGCCAAATATCAAAGCTGAATATCAAAGGATAAAAAAGTTTGTAAGAGAAGAATAAGAATAAGAAGAAGAACTGACGTAAAAACAATATGTCTCCCCATTCTGGGAAGGGGAGACTTAATGAGGCCAAATACATCGCTCAAATATAACAAAGTTGCATCTTGATAAGGCATATATTTTCCCCTTAATAAGTGATTATCTGCCATTTACTGTTTCTAAGGAGTAGCGGTAACAACCAAAAGTCAAAATTTAGAACATGACCTTGACCTTTGACCTTGTGTCAATTTTCAAGGTCAACGGTCAAGAGGGTCTATGGTGAAGACTCCAGGCCTCTTTCTCTTTTATTTCTTGAGATTTGTTTGAATATCACTTGATACTTTTCTTTTAAAGGGATATAACTCCTATAAGATCTCATCAGATCCTTCAATCAATTTGTCCCAAAGTTGTGCAAGGATATAAGACACGTGTTGGTTAAAGTTTGGTGTTGCAATCTTTTTTGGTTTAGGAGATGTAGCAGGAACAAGCTATATAGTTAAAGGGGAGATAACTTCATAAAGGAGAAGGTAGCGGTCAGTCAGGGTGAACTGCAAAAGTGCAATGTGTAACAGATATCAGATATAAAATATCAAAGTGACATGTCGTGAAGTAAAAAACCAGACATAAAAAAAAGTTGGCAGAAGAAAAGAGAAAATAATATTAAAGATCAACTGTTCGGTTGAACATTTGAAGGTCTTTCCACATTAATTTAAATTTTGCATTACGTGATGAAATTAAAAAATAATAATACATGTCTAAATTTAATCGCAATTATATATGAACATCTTTCAAAGAAGTCATTTCAATATATTATTCAACAAAAGGTAAAAAATTAGGACATGACATGTTTGTTGATCGTAAGGGAATTAAAACCTTACAAACATTACAAGTTGACAGGTTATAACTTTGCAATAAATATTTTTTTTTATTAATTTGTATTATTTGTTAAAGATTATCATTCTAAGAGAGATAATTCCTAATAAAACTTGACACAACATGACATAATTTAATACGGATTATTAATAGAACATTTTAGGAAGAAAAATCATTTTAATATCTATGATAATAGCAAAGGTCAACAAGTGTGGACACAGAAAAACGTCTCGCCTGCATTCCGCATCAGTAACAAAAAAAAATTTTGTCATAAGCATTACGTAAATAGCATTAAATATCAGCAGGAGCCTGTATACCAAATATTGTCACTATACCATGCATAGTTACAGAGGAACTGTCCTTATACAAAAACTTTAACATAGTCGCTGGACCGTGAAATTGAGGTCAAGGTCAGGTGACACCTACCAGACAGTCATGTACTAGTCATCAGCAACCTATATACCAAATATTGTCATCCTACCATGTGTGGTTACAGAGGAACTGTCGTAACCCAAAAACATTAACGTAGTCACTGGACCGTGAAATTGAGGTCAAGGTCAGGTGACACCTACCAGATAGTCATGTTCTAGTCATCAGCAACCTATACATCAAATATTGTCATCCTACCATGCGTAGTTACAGAGCAACTGCCATAACCCAAAAACTTTAACGTAGTCGCTGGACCGTAAAATTGAGGTCAAGGTCAGGTGACAGGTGACTGACTGGCAAGTACTCATCATAAGCTACCTCTGTACCAAATTTGATGGGCCTAGGGCTTGAGCTTACAAATATATGAAGCAAGATGTCAATTGTTTATGCCGCCGCCACCGCCGCCGCCATCCCCGCCACGGGATTCCCATACATATGTCTCGCCTACAACGATTTTGGTCACAGGCGAGACAAAAACTAGTACATGACCTTGACCTTGCACATTTTCAAGGTCAATGGGGTCTTTTGTGAAGACCCCATGACTCTACTATCAAAAGTTAATGAGTTATTTATGTAAAACTAATAAATACTGTATTTAATGGGAGATAACTCGTTTAACATTAAGTCAAATCCTTTCCCTTTAAATGTAACAAAGCTACATCTTTACAAGGTCAACATTTTCCTTCATATAAGTTGCTTTTTATCTCTTTTGGTTTAAAAGAACTAAAAATAACAAGCAAATTTCAACAGTTAGAATGTGGTCTTGACCTTTGACCTTGTGTCCATTTTCAAGGCCAAAGGTCATGAGGGTCTATGCCAGTACTATCATTAATTAAAAAGTTATGAGTGAAAAAACTAATAATAAAGTGTCTTAATGGGAGATAACTCCTATAAAATGAAGACAACTTACTTCTCTCCAAATGTGACAAAGTTGCGTCTTGATAAGGCAAACATTTTCCCTTTAATAAGTATTGATCTATCGTTTACCGTTTCAAAGGATTAGTGGTATCAAGCAAATGTCAAAATTTAAAATGTGACCTTGACTTTTTCAAGGTCAAAGATCACGAGGGTCTATGATCAAGACCCCAGGCCTCTATCTTATACTTGTAACAGGAGGCCTATTTGCATTCTAGCAGGTAGTAGGTATATAGCCAGCAATAACTGACTGACCTAACGGAGTGCTTCTTTAGCTAAATTGGTTATAGGGCTGGTTAGCAATACTGAGATCCCGGTTCGATCCCTAGAGGTGACATGCCCTTATTTCATGCTCTACAATTACATTTTACGTATATTTTTTTGCAGTTATGGACTTTTAAATAGAAAAAAAACAAACATAAACCAAAAAAAAAGACCAAAAAAAATCGATAAAAAAAATTGAAAAACTGTCGATCCCATGCCATTGGGCTTCTTAAAATACAATTAATTGCATAAAAAACATGTCTGTTAACCATAGAGGCAATAGAAACAGGAGACCATTCGTTTTGTTTTGGTTTTTTTTTAAATTTGAAAGACAGTTTGTTCTGCTTTTTTGTATTTACACATGAAATAAATAAGAAAGGCAAGAAAATTGTATGATTTTTATACATATAGAACGCGTTGATTTGAATCGTTGCTGCATCTGACGTCATGTGACATTGATGTTTATTATCACGGACTTAGTATTATTCTTTCTTTCATAGCGGACATATGATCATGATATACATATAAGTGTCATCAAGATCACGGTTCAGGACGTCAACAATTATGCAGTTGAGACAGTGTATATTAATGGAATGTTATGTTCAATGCATTGTAAAAGGAAACAGATTTTTGTTCTGTGAAATACACAAATGGTTCAGTAAAAAGGGAGATAACTCCATAAGGGAAAAGGGTGTGGCAGTCAGGGTGAACTGTGAAAGCGCAATGGGTAACCGATATCAGATATAAAATATCAAATCGAAATGTCGCTAAGTGAAAAAACCAGACATTTTGCAGTTAACACCTGGTCCATCCGACTTAACTGGTGTTTGGAGTAATTTTGTGGAGCATAATCTCTCAAATACTGGTACATCTCTGAAACTTTGGTGCTCTCAAATGCCTTTTTTGCTGGGGTCTCTGGGCACCAAAGGTAAAATAGTGTACAACCATTTGGGCAGTGGGATTCTGGATTTCTCAAAGAAGGTGTCTGCTCTGATGGTACAGGTTGTCACACGTTTAGGACACTGTCCATATGTACATTGCCAGCCACATGCATCTGATGAGTCTTTGGTTGGTCCCTTACGCAAGGATACTGGTTTGCCACAGTGGATACAGGTATATGTGTCTGGAAGTAGTTAGCGCTTGACAAAGAAGTTAGGAACACAAGTAAAGTCATCATCTCCAGATAACTTGAGCAAAAGCAGAATAGAGGTCCATTGTTGGAATGACTAAGCATTGTAGTTTATGGGTATTTATGTGTACTGTTAGCTTATGTTTTTTTTAAAAGAAATATTATATCTTTATACACAAAAAGTATAATTTATAACAAATTCCAACAAATTAAACAATAAACCATCATTGGAGTAAATTTGAAAAAATCATACAATACTCGTATTGTTTTATCATATGTTCGATCTCTTCTTATTATCTCTTAATGATATATAATTGTTTTCGGGTAAAATGAGCAAAAAGGTAAAAACCATACTCTACAATATAGTTCATGTTGTAAGTGATAAAATGGCGAATTTAATGCTAAAGAAAATATTTCAATTACAGTTTTTCGTATTTGTTAAATCCTCCTAGCTTTAAAATACATTTTTCTGTCCTAATCTAATAAGGAGTAGCAAAGATGAACAAAATTGTGTATTAATGCGCTTTTGACCTCGCTAGATAGGATCATCGATTCAATTTTATTTCTTGGATTATTTCACGATTTATAGGGTATGCCTAGTATTTTTTTTAATGCATTCTTATCTTTACAAAATAAAATGTATATATCGGTGTTTCTTTTATTAATTAGTTAGATAATTTGATAATAAAAAGGCATTTTTAGATTTTGTTATGTTATATTACGTAATGTATATGTTAGAAAGACTTGTTCAGTTCAATTTTATCATTATATTTTTTTTGTTTGGATTATTTCATGCTTGATAGAGCAAGCTTCATATCTTTTTTGCATTCATATCTTTACATAAAAATGTAGATGATTATAAATTTGACTTTATCGATAATTTTCAATTTTATTTCTTTTGTTATGTCAGAATTTCTATTGCACTTAAGCCTTGTAGTTTTTATGCAGTTTCTAATCTTCACATAATAGAATGTGAATGTATTTGTTTTTATGGGAATTCATAAGATGATTTGATAAAAATAATGCATTTTAAAATTTTGTAGTATTACGTAATGCATTGATCGATAATTTTCAGTATTATTTCTAGATTATTTCATAATTAGGGTAGAAAATGAAACCTTTATGTAGAAATTCATCAATCTTGAACATTAAATTTAATTTCCCTGGGTTTTGATTATTCACGATTTCGAAATCCGAAACTCTCTCGCACGAGATTGGCCGAGAACGAGGCGTGTGTGCGTGGTGGGGGGTGAGGGGTAAGAGATATTTCTGTGATGTATTTGTAAATTGTAAATTAGATGTGCCTTGTTTATTTGCTAATTGCTTATTTATGACACTGAACTTGAATGAAAGGTATAAATGGAAGACCATTTAGACTCACATAATTAGCCATGAAAATGCTAATTTAGATTATGATTTTAAAGAAAATAAGATTTTAAAACAGGCATGTTAAATTTAAAGAAATTTGATTTTCTGAAAGAGTGAAAAATGTCATAGACATTGGCAGGGAAAATAAATTTCTTTATAATAAGAAAAAAACACACAAAAGGGTTGCATTTTTATTTAATTCAAGATTTAAATTTTTTTATGTAGAACTATTTTAAAGAAGCAGTTATATTTAGATACTTATAGAATTATATTAAACCTACCTCTAAGATCGTATATGAAGTCCTTTAAACAAACAGAAATTAAAAAAAGCTATATGAAATTTTGAAAAATAATAATACAATAGAAAAACTAAAAGCTAAATGAAATTTTGAAAAATGTATATAAAAATACAATAGAAAAACAATTCAGTTACACTCCAATAAAGGTCATCAACAGTTGTAATAGTTGAAAATAATTCTAGAAGTTAATAATCTCATAAATTGTTTTCCAAAAACAGAGGCATATAATTACATGTCTCTGGCAAAAATAAGACTCTTCTATATATATATTTTTTTATATTTTACAGTCTGAAAATGTTATTAAGTTCTAAGCAATGTTTATGCACATGAACGTTAGTTTGACGTTTGAATACATTTTAATTGCAAATTTTTTGAAAATTTTTTTTAAATCACTGTAAAATGAAATCAATTGAAATTGTAACTTGTTGGTATTTTGCTTTGATCTTCCGAGGATGCCCGACGGAAGTACACGATAACTTTTCCTACACATTGCTTTTTTGATTACAATACTCTTCTCAAAGTTGAGATATTATAATCAAGATTATTTCTTGCCTTGCACAATCGTCTATATTTGTAACCTTTTACAGCATATGATGAAATTTTAAATAAAACAAGTTGATAAAAAACTATTACAACCAAATCGGATACACCTATAACATATAAATCGAACATCTCTAGATATGGGTGTAACCCATATCATTTCTTGTTATATTTACTATAAGAGTTTTATACACAATACTTGTATACGAGAATTGTTGTCGCCAAGTTCAGGTGATCTGTATGTATACACATACCTTATCTTAGGTTATATAAATGTAAACAAACTCCATTAAGTTTTCCTCCTCAACATCCATTTGAAAAATGTGCCAAATTGTTTGATTGACTGATTATTCTTTTTAAATGTATGAATTTCAGAAAAAATCTTTTTAAATATTTTTGATTTATAAAAGATAAATATATTTTAGAAATAAAAGAAGCAACTGCTTTAAAAATATTTAACTTGTATTTGACATAGATTTTACTTAGAGATTAGTCTTCACTAACATGACTAATAGAACATGAAAAATCAATATTTGTTTTTTAAATTAAATGTTAATTTTATGACTCATTTAAAATGTAATGTAATTAGTTTGTATTGATAACAAATAACTATTTCAATTTATTCATTTTTAACTGAATATCTAAAGTTTTTCAGAGGTTATATTAGTTTAATTGTTTGTGTTGATTCACCTTAATTGAATGCTAATATTGTAACATGTAACCATAAATTTTAAGTTTTTAATAAACAATCATTCCTGTTTGGTGACCAATGAATATATTTTCAGCATAATTTTATATTAACCAAAAAGATAGTCTGGGGTAATTCTAACATTTTAATGCAAGTGTAAATCCCCAAAATCACTGAGGAAAAAGTCCAACATTCTGAACCTTTTGCAAGCAAAAAATGTCCTTCTTTCTAAGCTAATTCAACGCAAAAAAAAGTCCAAAAGCCAGAAAATTTTCCAAGCTAAAAAATGACAAAGTCCAAATTTTGGAGCTAAATTCCGTGCTGAAACATATTAAAGTCCAACATTCTGCACATTTTCCAAGCTAAAATATGCCAAAGTGGAAATTTCTGAGCGCATTCCACTCTTAAAATATCAAGTCCAAAATCCCAAGCCTTGCATGCAAAACTGCAGAACTTCAAGCAAAACAGAGAGAAATTCTGAGCACAGGTCGGAATCTCAAGCTATAGGTAGACTTGTCTGATCGGATTTGTTTGAATGATGTTTAACGCCATTCTCCGCCATTTTTCAGCTATATCATGGCATGCAGTTGGGGGAGGAAGCTGGAGTACCCAGAGAAAACCTGGGCCTATGGTAGGAAAACTGGCAATCCTTGTCAATTAAGATTGGAGCAAAGTACACCCTGTCCACAACCTCAGTTACCTTAACCTATCTTAACCACTCGGCCACCTAGGCCCTTGTCTGATTGGATGATCATCCACTGTGTATCACTTTTAATGCACTCTGATTGGTTTTGTTGGGGTATATGTGACATTGCCCAGTTTGTCACTTCTTACAAGTGTTCTTGTCATTATGGAATGCAAGCAAAATATGTAGGCAAGCAAGTGTTGTAGTACTATTTAAAGATATTGGCAGGGAATCATAAGAGAACACATTTTCAAATCTTGGTAGAGTTGAAAAATCTCTTGATATCAATTATCTTTATATAACTTCAATGTTATAACAACCTCATAAGGGGCTTGCTTGTTACAATATTGAAATTGCATAACTGGAGTTGATATTTAGTGATTTTAAACTCTAACGAAAAATAAAGAATTGGGATATTAAGTGTCAAAAGACAAAAAACTACCCTAAAAATTGAAAGAGGAAAGGAAAAAAAAAAAATTCTCTAACACACATTTTTGAAAAACATTTATGAAATATTCAACAATCTTGTTAATCTTGATAAATAATATATATTAAACTTCAGTACTTTTCGCTTCAAAATTAAAGATATTGAAAACTGTATTTGATTATACATGAGATTTTCTATGTTGACCTTTTAAAAAAAAGAACAGTGATGTCAGCTATTTTTTGACAACCATTAGGGGATAATATTGGCAGCAGTAATGTCATTCCACAGATAAAAGCATTGTATATGAGACAAATTACAATATAAAATGTATAATTCACTGGAATTTAAATGTGTTCCACTATCTATGTACCTTTAATACTTTTATTGCAGATGTCAAACCAACAGTCAAATTATGTTTATGTTTCGATATGAAGTTCATAATTATATAGCTAATAGGAATAAGTACATGTAGAGATAAAGTCTTAGCTAATGTCAATTGGCATGACTTTGCAGACAGTTTTTCTGTACAAATACAAAGTAAATATTGGTGTGTATTTGTACTAGTGTTACTAACCAGCAGATTCTGTATCGGCCCCAGTATTGATCTGAGGTTGGCTGTGTTGGTTGTATAGGGTCAAGGTACAATACAGCCGATTAAGAATCAATTCAAGGCCAAAACAGAATTACCCAGTGTGTAACAATTTTATTAAATAATCTAAACTGTAATTATGACTGGTCTGTATGAATAGTGTGTATGACTAGCTTGTCCATACCCCTGGTCTGGAAATCAATATTGTCCTAAGTCCAAAATAAATCTCTGTATTGCCATGCGGGCCAAAAGAACAGAGTTGTTAACAGGGTATCATGCCAATTTAAGCAGTTTTAAGCTGATTATTACATATTTATTTTTACTGAATAAAATTCAACAATTTTTTTTGCAGTTTTCTTTGTAAAAATATGTTATTCATTTTTTAAAATGTCCTGTAACTAATAATTTTTCAGCTATATACATCTTTAGCTAGTTTAATTGTATACCTTAAATAAGTCTAATTAAATCTTAATCAATTTGAATTGCACTATTTTTTTAAATTAAATTTGCTCTTATGTAGTTCTAGAAAGCGTTGTCAGTATTTTATTTACCAAAACTAGTTTTAGTTAATTACAGCAACTTGGAATTCTACAAAAAATTCTTAAATGTAATGCATAAACTAGAGGCTCCCAGTAGCCTGTATTGCTCACCTGAACCTGAAACCCAACAATCCTTTTTTATCCAGCTTTTCAAAGTAGTCCTTTCATTGGTTAAAGAGGAGAAGATTTTTTAAAATCAATTGAAACTGATTAAAAAACAGTTCAAGTGGAATAACTCTTAAACGGTTAATCAGACAATCTTGACCCTAAGCCATATTTGTAGCTCTAATAGAGCAGAACAATTAAGCAATGCTAACTTTATCTCTAGTTCTAATAATTTTCAGGATTTTGAGGCAAAAATGGCAAAACTCATCAATTTTGACAATTAAAGGGCAATAACTCCTACAAGGAGTCATCATACAACTGCGACCCAATGGAGTGTTTGGTAGAGCCTTCTATGCCGATAAAGGCATGTCTCTTCGGCTTTCCTGTATCTGTTATATTTTTTGAACTTTAAGCCAAAAACTTCATTTTGACCCCCTGTTCTATTTTTAGCCATGGTGGCCATGTTGGTTGGTCTGAGGCCATGATTTGTGCAAACTTGGTAGAGGACATTTTATTGATGATGTGTGCAAAGTTTCAAAGCAATCCTTTCAGTGGTTTTGGAGGAGAAGGTTGTTAAAGAAAAGTTAACGACGATGACGACGACGGACGCCAAGTGATGGCAATAGCTCACATGACCCTTCGGGTCAGGTGACCTAAAAATTATTGAATACTTACTGTATGAATTGCAAACTTATTACACCCTATAGCTTTGGCAAAAACTGTTAAGTCCTGTGTTTCCTACATTTAATTAGCTGTATAATCAATTAAGTTAAATAAACAAAAAAGACAATGGGTTCACTGACTATAACGATCTAAAGTCTGTTCTATTTTAATAGCTATAAAATGTATAGAAAGTATTTAGTTTTTATATTATATTTCTCTGTGCAGAAAGAAAAATGATAACAGTGTTCTATATATTTTGTCTTTTTTTCACTTTGTTATACTTTTGTTGAAATAGGAAATATGATTTTTGTGTTGAAAATAGGAAAGTGTATTTCAAACAAATGATTTTATCTTATTTGAGTATTTTTATCGGTATAAAAAAAGAATATACATGTGTATTAAACATTCAAAATATATTTATTACAAAACATATCATATATTTTTATATTTGTAACAATAAAAATTAATTACCTGCACTAAGATAGGAATAAGCACAGTACAGTTCATAACACACAGATGAGTCCTTGTTAGAATGTGAATATTTAAATTATAACTATAACAAAATTAATTCTTGAAATAGCTGATATTTTTTTCAAACAAAAATTAAAAGAACATATTACAAAAAACAAATTAAACTGAACTTTAAGATTAATATTCTGCTGTCATTTACCATGTTACTCATTAAAACAAACTTTAATATTTTTTCAATATAAATTTTTCAGCTATTACACTTTCAATAAAATTAAATCTGTTCTTTCTTAAATTATAAAAAACCTCCATTTTGATATGTAAAATACTAATGAATTCTATTGTATATAATACACTGTTGTGTTCGGGGAACGCCTACTGGATAAAATCAACACCTCATTATAGGTAGTGGGATTAAGGGTGGGTGCATTCCAGTTTGCCGAATCCCAATTTGCCGATTCCCAGTTTGCAGATTACATATTATTAAACCAATTAAGAACAATCCAAATGGTGTAAAAAGAATTGTATTGAGAGTGTTTTTAGGAAAATGAATTATATAAATTAAATAATTTAAGTGACATAAAAAGAATTATCGGCTTATAAAATTATAAAGTATCTGCTTGGGACATTCTTTGCTTTAAAAAAATATGGTAAGCTGAGAAAAATCAAGTTACTGAACTTTACCGACAATTACCGGTGCTTAATTTAGGCAATCTTTCACAATAATAAATTATCAGCTTGGGTTGTTATTGTTTTGAATTAATATAAAAAGCTAATAATTAGTGATTGAGGAATTAAATTGATATAAAAAAGAAAATTTCAAAAAGAATTGCATTTAAGTTATTGAACTTAAGCAAAATAATTTCTTTAACGGTAAAATATCAATGAATTGGCAAACTGGGAATCGGCTAATTGGACATGGCAATCTGGGAATCTGCAATTTAGGATTCGGCTAATTGGCACTAAACCTTAAGGGTCCTATCAAGGGGATTGCCATAATTAGTTTACCTTGAAAATTACAATAAATTATAGTAGACATTGAAAAACTGAATTGACTAGAAAGATATCAAAATAAAATATAAAACAGAATGAATGGTTTCAAATTAATTAAAATTAAATTTAAAAATTGACCAAAATTTTACAAGATATACATTATTTGTCAATAAAATAAACTTGTCTTCATAATGTCCAAAGCCAATTTATTAAGCTTCAATGAAGCTTTAAAAGAGATTGAGATAATGAGCTTGTACCATTACCAATTAATAGTGTGACAGAGCAGTGGGTAAAAGGAGACAGGACCTTGTGGAACCACTTTGGAACTCAAGGACCCAGGACTACGAACAACATAGAGGGCTGGCACAGCAAACTGAAGATGATGACACAACACACACCTCCCAACATATTCACTTCGATCCAGAACCATAACGACATTACCCGGATACAAAGAAAGGCTGGTGGAACCACTCGACCCTGGTGCCATGAAATACCTTAACATCAGACAGGCATCATCGACTTAATGACTTATGCCAACTCAGCAACAGAGCTCCTCCCTTAAATTTTCATAAACCCAATTATTTTTATAGCTTTGCGTTGCAAAACGCAATATCAAAGGCCTAAAACCCAATCAATTTTAGAAACATGCTTAATTCACTCACTGAGTGCATAAAATTGTTCAGTGATTGCGTTAATTAATTCAAATAAATACACAAAGTTGCGTAATTACGATTCCGATTATTTTGCAATGTAACAACCGAGGTATCAGAATGTAATTTATATTTCATGCAGCATACAGTGCTCCAGGCATGGAGATTTATTTCACAAGAAGAGATGCATGTTCCCTGTTGAATATACTTTTCTTCCAAAATTTTATTTATGGTTAGAACTAGTCTAGTATTTTGTTGTGGCATCATGAAAGAAAAAAGTGTTTCTGTAGTTGCTGCAAAACGACAAAAGGTTATCTACATGTTTAAAACCATAGTGAAATACATTTTTGTCAGCATAAAAAACCCAATTCAATAAATTTTAGATGGGTGAAAAACCCAATTAACTTATTTTTGAGTGGGTTAAAAAAAATCATAAAAGTGATATATAAAAAAATACCCAATGAAATAAATGATCAGATGGGTGAAAAACCCAATGAAGAAAATCTTATCTGGAGCTCTGCACGGAGGCTGTGGTTTATCATTGTTTTACCACGGGGTGAACATTTATGTCATATTATTTTATCCCGAGCGATATCGAGGGATAAAATAACGACATAAATGGTCACCCCGTGGTAAAACAATGATAAATCAAAGCCTCCGTGAATTATTTCTATTCTTATAAGACAATTCGAGTACATTTATAATATTTTCGTACCTATAGAAAACATCATTTTCGCCATAAACTGGCTGTTTGGTCAATGTAACACACAATATATTGCAACAGATAATTATAGCGCATGTTGCTATTTATAAGTTTTTTACGTCATATGCAATAGCTTTCCGGTGGGAGTTACAGTTCTGTAATTGGAACAGCCATTTAAAACATGCCCTTCTCAGGGCGTGTTGCTCATAGATAAATCATTTTTTTACCACAGTTGTGGTCTCAAAGCCTTTAAAGCACGTCATATTAGAATTAGATGGGTTTTTTTAATCCAGTAGGCGTTCAGGGAATAAACCACAACACTCTTATCATTTTAATGTATAAAATACCTGTGAAAAATCAGACTATAATTTTCAAGAATGAACTATAATTGCTAAAACAACAAAACACCTTATGTTTATTGTCACAATATTTTTTCTGCTTCATGTGTGGGGGGGGGGAGGAATTTTTCCAGAATTGAGGTTTATCAAGTTTATATTTATTTTTCTGGTAAAAGCACTTAACCAAACACCTTTCTTTACTTGCCTCAATAACAGAATCTCTTTGTATACATAAACTTTGAAACTGTGAAATGTTTTTTTAAATATAAAATTTGAATATTTTTTAAGACAAACAAGTGCATCCTTGCAAACTTTAAAACTTAATTATTATGAACAAGAAAACTTTTGATGCAAAGCATCAGTTCGCCGCCGATTTATTCTGCATTCTGCACGCGCTTGTCAAAATGACTTGATATTAATTTTACGGGACACATTTTAAAGCATGTTTTTATGTTATTTATTATGTTCTTCCCTTGAATATCGTTTTTTCTTTTTGCATTTGCTTCAATGCAAAATACAGATTATCTCGACAATATGGCAGCTATACGAGAAGCTAATCTCAATTTTTAGATTGGATTAAAAACATTGTACATGTAGCGGACCAGATAAGCATAAAAAATCACAGTTTGTTTTTATATAACATAAAAGCTTACGTAGCAGGCATCTCAGATTTTCAATCGAACTAAACTCACATTTTCTAAGGACTATCTCATGAACATTCGCTTAGAAAGCATTGCAATTTCAAAAAGAAGGTATTTGAACTTTTTTCCCATAAGGTTCTGTGTAAAGCTAAGTCCTTGCAGTTGTGGCTAGTTTGAATTGTCGATTTCTAAATTTGCGCACATGTAATCTTTTGTCATATATTAAATCATAAATATACTTGAAATAAAACTAATATTCATGTGGTTCAATTAAATTATTGTCAAAACATTTATTTATTTATTTAATCTTACAAATGTCGGCATACTCCGGAATTGTAAACACAAAATAGCCTTTTATTCTTGTTTCCGATTTTAAAAGCTACGCTCGTCGATAGAGCTATCACAGAAAGACAGAGGACCAGGATAAAAATGGTCTCCCTATATTATTAACTTCTGTAAATAGAATACCAACAAAATGTATTATTAGATGAAACTTTGATATCACCCAAGCATTTTTGCAGTCAAACCTCATACATCATCTTGATTTTTCACTCAAGTTAAATGATTGACATTCTTGTAGCAAAATTCTGTTCATTTACGGTAACTAAGTGTACTTCGAAATATTTTCTCCTTTATCCATCGTTAGCAACGAAAGTGAATACAAATATAATAATTTCCTCTTACAAATCTGGTTAATTAACAGGGTGCAAGTCAAATCGGCACTAACAAAAAATGTCAATTCAGCATCTGGTACTAGTCAATTCGGCACCTCGGACTAGTCAAATCGGCATCAACTTCGGCACAAAAAATGGCACCTGTTATATTAATAACTTCTTTACAGTGAAATGGTTGAAAAGACAAATTTTAATGAAATCTTGAAATAATAATTTTAAAAAATAATAATCGCTAATTATTTATGTTAATTGGAGATTCTTTGAAAGGACAGGATAGGGTAAGGACCATTTTTGGCCCCCTCTTGAAAATAACTCATCTTTGCAGTAATTTTAGCATACAGACATAGCATTAAAAATATGGTCTTATTTTGGTGCTATCATGCGCATGCGCGATACACTTCACGTGCTTCCATGCTTGCCAAATCTATAGGCTTTTTTCAATTCAGCTTTAATTTGAAGATGGTTTCAGTAACTTAACTTCTGTTCTGCTCATTAAATATTCACCAAATGTTAACACAAGATGTCTAGATACCTGTTACAGGCAGGTTCTGGTTGAAATAAATATAGAAAAACTTTATCTCGCAAAAAAGAATGCTTTTCTCATGCAAAAATCTTTGCTTTTGAGATTTACAGCTTTCTTCGTCAAATTTTATCACAATATACAAATTGATAGAAGATACAGACAGAGGTAATTTTAAATAAGGGCTGTCTAAGTTAAAAGTTTTTTTTCTGTTGAAAAAAATCTGTTAAACAAGTAATAAAAATATAGATTTGTTTAAAATTACCTCCCATGTTAAAGAATGAATTTTCATTATGTTTGCCTATACCGAACTCTTTATATCGAAAACTTTGTGTTTAAACAATTAATAAGGAGATTTAAGGTTATAAGTCTGTCGTAGTATTTAATAATGTTATTGAAATTATGAATTAATAATTAAAGATATTAATGTTAATTTTAACGTCAGTGAAATATCTATTCTGAGATTTCCAGAAAAACACGGAGGATGTTGTCCTGCATCCCATCAAGTCAAACAAATTATTTTTGTGTGACCTTATTGGTAAGACAAACTGTTAAAGAATTATATAATAGCGAACAAAATATCTATTTTTGCAAAAAACCAATATTTAAATCTTATTTGTATTAAGTTTATCCCAAACATAAATACTTTTAGGAAGATATATAGATCCATTTCAAAGGTCCACTTAAATTCTGTTTAGATGTTCTACCATGCATATTTACAGCGGAACTGACATAATCCAAAACCTTTAACATAGTCACTGGCCTTTGGTCAATGTCAGAAGTCACCCGTCATATATTATTCAACAGGAACCTAAATTCCAGGTATTGTCATTACAATATGCATAGTTTCACTGACCAAATCCAAAAACATTTAACGTATTCACTGGACCATGAAATGGAAGGTCATGGTCAGGCGAAACTTGTACATATATGCCATGCCACTCATTCATCCTACCATGCATATTTACAACAGAAGTAACCTTATTCACAAACATTAGCGTAGTGATATGAATTCTAGTCAAGGTCAGGTGACACAAACCAAACTTGCATATACTATTTGTCAGCAAACTCTATAACAAATATTGTCATGTTACAATGCGTGGTTACTGAGAAACTGACAGAACTCAAATAAATTTAACGTCTGCCCCTTAACTGTGAAATTGATATTTAAACTTTACATTTGTATATTTCTATTCCTGAAGCGGGAGATTGGGCATGCCATATAACCTGGTTTAACCCATCATTTCTTTTGAAATGCCTGTACCAAGTCAGGGCCATTGCTGTAATTACTACATTTTTGGTTGTTGGGTCTGTAGTTTGCCGGTTTCTTGGACTTCGATTTGTGACAGTTTCTATGATAACGTACCACTGGCCTGCTGAAGCGGATTGCACTATGTTCAAGGTAACATTGTGTTTAAATCTGCAAAAGATCGGTCAACATTCAAAACATAATTAACTTGAAATACGACCGCCACAGTAGCAGAAAAAAGTACTGAAATTATTGTATCTTTTATGCATGGTTAGGAGAAAATTATATAGATCCAAAGCGTAGTGTTTAATTAAAAAGTATTAAATATTCACAAATGTATTACGATAGTTTATGTTATCCATAAAAGATTATCTCACGTGGTTTCCTTGATGTAAACTGCCAAAAAACCAAGCATGAATAAAAAAAATGCTAACGTTTAACTTAACGAGCAAATAATTTTACAATATAAAGTAGAAAATAAAAAATAAATTTGTTTTCATTTATGACACAAATATCCCTCGTTATCACGTAAATTATGATTTTATCACATGAAATGATATTTATTTAGTGACCGGTCAATATTTTTTGGGGTGGTGGGACCGGTAAAAAATGCAATAGGACACATACTTTTTTATCCTGGCATATATATGGGACTCCAAAGTTTGTTATTTTCAGCACTGATAGAACAGCTTGTTTTTTTCATAACAATATCATCAATGACAAACCTTTTTTTTCTGACGTTTTAATTCAAAACCAATAAACTGAAATCGCACAACTTCTTTAACAAACATAAATACTGAATTGTAACCATAAAATTATTCACTAGATAGGACACACATTTTTATAACACATCTGATGTAGTACGGCAACTTTTTGTATTTTAGGGAGATAGGACATAGCACTTTTTACACCTGATAATTTTAAATGCACCTGTCCCAACCCCCCCAATTAATATTGACCGGTCCCTTAGATAATCTACTTTAACACATCGTCCGAAACCCATATCCGGTTGGTTCTTGCTTTGCTACCACTTGCCGGTTGCGTTCTCCGGTACCATCCCCGCTACCACCAAAGCAAAGCGAGAACGCAACCGGACGTGGGTTTCCGACGATGACTTTTACAAGGTTTAAGAATATGCTCACGCTGGCATTCGATGTTGTTACACCAATATATGTTTTAAATGTTTCCTGTTAATAAAAGCAAGCAAAATAGAAAATAAACATTGACCATCGGGATTCGAACCATCGATTCGCGGTCTCAACCTATGGGTAAAGCAAAAACGACACATACACACAGACATTTTCATTCAAAAGCGACTTATTTATGCGTCATACAAGGCCGTAAACAAAAGGGGTGCATTGATTGCACGTGTACTCCTAGTCCGAGAATCCTCTGCGGCCTACGGCACTGTCATTTTGCAGACGTTATATATTTGTTAATAGATTAGTAGTTTTTATAACATCTTTAATTATTGCATATAAAAATAATGGTGTAAATTAACACTGAAGATGTCTTACTTCAATAAAAATGACTTTTAGAACAGTCTTATTAGTTTATTGTTCTAGTGAATACAAACGAAACAAATTTAAATTCTTTTAAATTTTTACGTTAACGTTTACTTTAATTATATCAATGCCTGATAGATGTATTTTATTATCAAAATTTAGCTGTTTCATCACTGTTAAACGTTTAAATTGTTACATATTAAATTATTTACTTAATTTATCCCTATATTGATTTTTTTTTACACATTTCTATCTTAGTTTGTCAACAATGTTTAACAATTACCAGCATAAATGGATGTATATGCAGATTCGGAAATGCAAGTCGGGTCCTGTTGTAGGCTTACATACTATGCTGAACAGTACAAAAATCACGCGAATTTGGGGACAAAATATTAATTTTTTAATATGAGCGGACGCGTGTACCACAAATAAATTTAAAATATTAAACACTGTTTTTGCAACAAATAATACAGTCAAATATCTTCGTGGTACACGTGTCCGCTCATATTTAAAATGGTGTTTAAAATCCGATTTTCACAGGCCACTACAATTGGCATATTTTAGTAAGGTGCATATAATAATTTTACATGATAAGAAAAGAAAGTTATATTGATTTTCTGTAAGAAGGGATAATGTACTTTTGAAAAAACGTTATGATCTACAGATTGTAATCATTTCATTTTCAGCGAAAATAGGGCCAGTGACAGTAGGTTATCCTACCTTGTCCTTTACAACTGTAGGTATCTTTGATAGTCGCATATATTATTGTTATAATAGACAGCATTGAAATTAATTTATATCTGTATTATTATATCGTTTGTTGTTGTAGTTATGACTTTGAAGGTGTTATGTCTTTATCCTAATTAATTTTTAAATTAAGATTGAAAGGCCCAAACCCAAGAGGATTAATAAGTGAGAAATTTGAGAAAAATGGAAAATAATAAAAAGGATATATCATCCCAATAACAATTATAACCCTTTTGAAAAACATTTTTGTGTTTCCAGATGCACTGACTTTTAATACAAAAAAATAACGCATACTTATCTTTGATAAAAAAAAGGAGTTCCTTTCTTCCGATTCATTTTTTATAATGTTATTTAACTAGATTACATGATGACTATTTCTTTTATTTCATAGTGCTGGTAGCATTTAATATATTGCTAAATTTTTAAGTGTATGAAATAAACATTATTTTCTTTAAATCGCCTTTTTAACGGAATATTATATTATATTAAGAAAAAAATAGTTATTATAAATACAGGTGCCGAATTGACTATATCAGGTGCCGAATTGACCATACCAAGTACTGATTTTGACTATACCAGGTGCCTATTTGACCTGGTACCGATCTGACCAAGTTGTCTGACTAGTATTCAGTTAACACTGCACCAATTAACTTTATGAATTAGATAAACCTTGTAGAAAGTCCAACTTTTCAGGAGCATTTGTACATGTGCATAATAGTATTCCAGCTCCCTTCAAATTTAATTGACAAAGATCTAATAATAATGACACAAGAGTTCTAAATATCCATATATCAATCTCAATCCTGTGCACCTTCATTTTTTAAATGGCTATATTCTACTTGACAAGACAGGTAGTACAGACTGTAATACATACTTGCCACACAAGATGTTCCATCAAAATAATCTGTGTTTGAACATCCACAGGTACTATTGCATTTTCCTCCAGTATATGAACAGTCTGTGTCATTCAGGCATCCTGCACCATAATTTGCTGCATAACATGGTATTCGAAAAAAACTAGCCAGAATAACCTTTAAAAAAAACATTCATAATGATAAATGGCAAATTTATTTCAAAGAGAAACTAATATTATATGTGTGTTATTCCATAAACATCTTTGCTATAACATTATTTATACAAACAATGGCTGTTCAAACCAGTATATGAACTCATTTTTTTTTTATTAATAATTCTCTGTTAGGAACATTTTGTAGTCCTTATCTGCTGGTGTGAAGGGCTATTTTTAAGATATCTAAGGGGCAATGGTAAACCTAAGTGCCTGCTTTTGGTAAAAATGGCTTAAAAATATATTTTTTACCTTCAGATGTTAAATTTTAACCAATTTTCTCCATATGATAGAGTCGAGATTTTTCTTTTTGTTATTAGACAGTAATTTTAGCCATTTTACCTCAAATTTTTTAAAGTGGTCACAATTTACTTATTAAGTGATCAATACTCTACAGCCAATAGTAAATATAGTAACCCTTTAAATTACAAGCTGATAGCTAAACTAAAACAGAGGCTCTCAAGAGGCTGTACAACTTACCAGATTTATTACCACAAATTAACATGGAATTTCCCTTAATATTAAACAAGTTCTGTAATTTTCAATTTTTTTAATGGCATAAACAAAAAACATTACTTTTGTTAAGAACTATTTTCAATAAAAACTAATGATAAGTTTTAGTTCATTAGTGTACTGGTTGAAGAAAGGAAGTTTTTTAAGCTTTTTTCCATAGGGTCGTATGTTTAACTAAGTCCTGCAGTGGAAGCCATTTTGAATTTCGCATCAGAATTAAAAACAAATAATTTTTAGAGTAACATTCAATAAACATGCACATACAAGGTGGCTTCAATTAATTAGATTTGCAGTTATTTGAACAATTTTCCTAAAGGTACATATGTTAAACCTATTCCTGCAGTGTTGCCCATTTGAATATTGAATTAGCATATAAATACACAAACTTTACAGAAAACTATCTAATACTGGAGATAAGTTTTGTTACAATTTCTTGACGAATTTCAGATAAGAACCTATTTCAACTTTTTTGCTATAGGGTCATATGTAAACTATAAATCCTGTGGTGCTGGGCATTTTGAAATTTCCTATTGGCACAAAACTTCAACTTTATAGATGAACATATAAACAATACTGATTATAAGTTTTATTTCAATTGGTTAATCAGAACTCCTACAGAAAATATCCAATCATAACTTCTTGTCAATATGCGAAACTAAATATGATGTCCTTCATTTCTACCAAGTTTCATAAACTTCTTATCAGTAGTTTAAGAGAAGCACATTAACAGTTGTTTCAATTATATATTTTAAGGAAGTACAAAGCGACACAAGTCCTACAAAAAAATATTCAATTATTACTTTCAGTTGATGTGCACAATGAGCTTGACTACAATCTTTATTGACAAGGATTGCCAGTTTTCCTATCAAAGGTCCTGCAAAAGGGGAATGACTCCTAAAAAAAATATCCTATTATAATTTCCTGTCGATATGCAGAAGTTGTGCTTACAAGAATAGAACTGAGGGACAGGGGACTGAAGGACCCATTAAAAACATTATACCTTCTGCAACTGTGTTGTGTCACCTGGTGGAATCAAACCAGTGAATACAGTTTGCTTCTTACCTGTAGATGCGTGTAATAATGCAGCATGCATTTCCGGTCAAACATGTACATGACGTTGTTTTTAAACACTTTCATACTAAGCGGATTTTATTTAACAAAAGGTTTAACACAACAAGTTTCAAATTCTTGGGGACTTTACAGTATATAAGTCAAAGTTGGTTTACAAGACATTTTGAAATACTTAATGTAAAGAATCTTGTTAAATACAATGTACATACATGTAAGCAGTTAATGTAATCAAACTGTAAGAATTTTTTTTCTAACTTCAAGATTAAAACATGTACTATCTATAACTGATTTTCCAGTATTCTTAAAATAAATATTTATCATCAACCTTCCTAAAACAAAATGTCTTGTCAAAGTCTTAGGATATAATTGTTGGAGGGTAGGATAGCAGTGAATGAGTCAATTAGATGTTCATGCATGTATTATAAAAAAATGTCATATGAAGTATTGCATACAGCATGCACAGCAATGTATCCATTTAGGTCATCAAAAGATTATACCCACTGAAAGAATCAGGATAAACAAGTGTGGACTGTGAGCATGCTCACAAAGGGATACCCCCGTTTCGCTTTCAAGTCCAATGATCTCCCCTGAATAATATCAGACAGGAATAAAAATTCTTCATGCACATCTACATGATGTACTTCCTTCATGTTAAGTTTCATCAAAATCTGTCAAACGGTTTAGGAGGAGTTGCACTTATGAGGTCTCCCACTGAATACTATATTTAAAAAGTCTAAGTCCAATTATCTCCCCTGAATAATGTCCAACAGTGACGAAAATTCTTCATGCACATCTACATATGATGTACTTCCTTCATGTAAAGTTTCATCAAAATCTGTTGGGCGATTTAGGAGGAGAAGCGTTTACAAGGGATGTGGACAGACGGACAGACAGACAGACAGGGTGATTACTATATACCCCCCCAAACAAGTTTGTGGGGGGTCTAAAAACGTGACATTGGCATATTTGCACTTTTCAGTTCATTCCCCGCACCATGGTTTACTGTTCTAAGGAATTCTGTAAAACGATTAAAGTTGTATTGTTTATTACTTCCTTGGAATAGAAAAAATATTATAGATCAGACAATAGTTATGACATTTTTTGTGTGTTTTGATGTACCTTTATGATTTTCTAAAGCGTTTACTTTTGTTTACTATTATAACATCTGTCACAAATTATTTACACAAATTATTTTCTGTTACCAGGATGTAAATTATAAGAGAAAAGAACAAGAATTTGGGAGGTTTCTCCTTTTGTCCAACATTTAGTTGTGTACATCATAAATAAAAAAAAGATGTTAAAACTTATTGAGCTTTTCTACTAGACAATGAAGCAACTACTATTGTGCTTATTTTCGATGAAATTTATACAACAGATGACCTTTATCTACTGTGTTCAACATTGGTCCCAACAATGACAACAAAAACAAAATGTCAATAAAATAGGTTACATACAACAAAGAAAAAATGTGAAACTAATAAGAAAACTAGAGTAAAGAAACCTGTGAGCAATGCTCACCATTGATACCCCCCGCTCACAATTACTTGGAAAATTCAGGTGTTCTTAATTATGAACTTGAAACTTTATCTAGTTAAACATGAAGGCGGAGTTGCAGATACCGCCACCCCCCAAAGAATGGCATCCCCTATGTCAATCACGAAGTCCATGTTTTTCTATGGGAAACCTCCAATAATATTCTGATCAAAATGTTTAATATCCGGTGCACAATGGCAATATGTGACCAAGATTCTGTGTAAGTTTCAACAAATTCCGTTCAGTGGTGTAGGAGGAGTTGCAAATAAAAGATGGGTATCCCCTTATGTCCATGACAAAGTCCATGTTTTTCTATGGGAAACCCCAAATATCATTCCAATCAAAATGTTAAATATCTCCTGCACAATGGTACTATGTGACAAGGATTCTGTGTAAGTGTCAACAAATTCCATTCAGTGGTGTAGGAGGAGTTGCACATAAGAGATGAGGACCCCCTTAGGTCAATGACAAGTCCATGTTTTTCTATGGGAAACCCCAAATATCATTCAGATCAAAATGTTTAATATCTCCTGCACAATGGCACTATGTGACATGGATTCTGTGTAAGTTTCATCAAATTCCATTCAGTGGTGTAGGAGGAGTTGCACATAAGAGAATGGTATCCCCTTATGTCAATGACAGTCCATGTTTTTCTATTGGAATCCCAAAAAATCATTCCGATCAAAATGTTTAATATTTCCTGCACAATGGCACTATGTGACAAGGATTCTGCAAGGAGTTGCAAATAAGAGAAAGTGTAACGGACGGACGGACAGACGGGCTGACAGTCACCATGATCACTATATACCCCCCGCTTTTCAAATTAAAATTATTGTACACAATACATGTATATTATTCAATAAAGCAATTACATTTTTTTTGGTAAATAAATGAAGGATCAAAAAAGTTTGTTTAAATCACAGAAATGCATGAATGAAATATTAAGCTGACCAGAAAAGAGAAACTACTATTGGACAATTTCATCAAGCAGCAAAGCAATTGGGTAAATGAAATCAGTACTCACAATATAGGACCAAATGGTTTTTTTTTTTTTTTTGTTTCTTTGAATAGTGTTTTAACGCCACTTTCAGCAATTTTTCAGCTATATCATGGCGTCCAGTTTTTATTAGGGGAGGAAGCCTTAGTACCCAGATAGAACCCTTGACCTGCGGTAGGAAAACTGGCAATCCTTGTCAATTAAGATTGGAGTCGAGTACACCCTGTCTGCAGTGAGAATCGAACCCGCAATCTCAGTGTTGACAGACCATGTGATCAATAGTAGACGAACTACCTTGACCACTCGGCCACCGAGGCCCCGGACCAAATGATAAGGTCACATATAAAATTTCAAGTGGTTGTAATAAGTAGCTGCTGAGAAAACTGTCAACCCAAATGACTTTAATACTAAGATATATAAATTTTTGCAATTTGCAATTTCAATCTAGTTGTTATAGCTTTTGACCAAAACTACACATTTCTTAAAAAATGTTCATCAATACAATATAACTCTTATAAGGTGCCATCAGACAATGTCTAAAATTAGATGATTTGTAGACCTTGTCCATTTGGGTGAGTTTAGTAATTTACAGTTTATTCTAGGTGTTACAGACTTTTATAACACACAAACTTATTATTTACCTGTAGTGCAAATTTATCATTAAAAGGCAAAACTTCTACAAAGTCAACAAAGTTATGTTGTGGACAGAAGGACAGATGGACATAGGTTAACCCCTATACAATGTACGCCCTCTTCTTCGAACTGTCACAACTTGAATACTTTAGGAGTTTATATATGACTTTTAGGTTCGATTTAGAATGAGCTTCTTAAATAACTTTAGATAATAGACAGACCAGTCTGTAACTGTCATTTTCTGTTAGGGACTTATTACCACCCTAATAGATTGGTACAATCAAACCTTTGCTCCACAATTCAGGAATTTTTGTTACCGATATGATTCTGTTGTATAGAAAATTCAGACATTTAACAACTGTTTTTCCTCAATAAACTAAATGTCTTTAAATAATAAATAATAATATAAAAGTTTAAATAAAACAGGCTAACTGAGTTTTAGAATTTTTAACAAATTTGTCCATGTGGTCCTATAGGTATATTAAAGTATGATCAATATTTCCTTGGGAATAATCTGATGTCACAATGATGTGTACATGTATAAAGAATTATATGCCAAACAAAATTAAAAAAATCAGAATAGTTCCGAGGTCACTATTAATATTGAACTAGGACACATTCATGATCCACATAAAGCTTGTTTTTCTGAGGGGGGTATATTAAAATGTTTTATACAATAGTCCATGTTTAATATTTAAGCCCTTATTACAAAATACCACATACTGTACTAGTATACAATGTAACTATCCTGATCATAATTTAGAAGCTATGTACACTTTTATTAAGATAAGATTAGCAGCCTAGTCTTATAACACAGGTAAATGTTAACACAATGTAATAATTTTTAGATCTAAACAATAATGTATTTATCTAATTTGAATACAGCAAAAGCAGGACATTGCTGTCTTGTTAGCTAAAACTGCTTATTTTTTTATTTGGACTTAACTTATTTGTTTGCATACAAAAAATGTAGATATGTTAAATTTCTACTTTTCCTTGATGATGTAAGATTTTCCTAGTAAGCTACATGTAGCTATTATAAGCCATAATGGAATTCTGGTGGAAGTTGAAGATCTATGGATCTGTTCCAATAGCTTTAATTTTTATAAAGGAGATACATGTAGGGTATGAAAACATACAATGTACATCATTTGTAAAAATGTTCTCACATTTCTAGTTTAAAAAGGTTACAATAGAATATTCTGAATATAGTATTTGTGTACCAGGAAGAAGGTGTATTCCATTATAATGTTCAACCTTGACACAATTCAATTTAACATTAGAAAACCTCAATGAGAATTAACCTGTACATTTATAATGTAATAACAAGTTTCACAAGTTTTATCATGAAACAAACCGAATGTAAAGGCACCTTCTTACATAAATGATACAAGGGACATCAGCTGAAACAAATCAGCCGTCATTGGAACATTCAAATTTTGTGTTTATTAAAAATGAATTTGAGGATGACTGACTGATACATCATTTTAACTTTATAACACTGATTTTTAAATTTTGTCTAAAATGGTTAATAAGCAACACATACAAAAAATTATATAAAAAAAACAACAAAAAATTTTACTACAAAACTACAGAACATGAGGTAGAATCTATGCTGACTTGAACCAAAACTTTGGCATAACATTCTTCAAGAAAAACAAATGTAAGCCAGACTGCAGAACTTTACAAGCAAATTTGAGTATGTCAGGCACATTTGTGTTTGTTTTTTGTTTAAATTTGTCTAATCATAGGTCTGGTAAAAAAAATATTAAGTGAAAAATATATTAGTGTCTGTAATGAATATGTACTGTCCAACTGTTTGCAAAGCACATGACTCAATGAACTTAGAGAGATACTTTTAACTTTCATGAAGTCTTTTGTAAGTGCTTAAATAGATACAATAATGCATCTCTTTTGACCATTTTTTATCTGCAAAGAGGTCCCATAACTGGTAATAGAGCAGCCAGAGTGATTTACACCCAGGGATTTTATATTATCAGGGATTAAACAGATTCTGTGGTTTACAAAATATTTTATATTTCTTTGCTGCTCAGGCCATAAAATAAACAATGTTAGATTCTCATACCCGCCCACCCTGATTTTCACGTCTGCCTCAAATTTTATATCAAAAATCACATTTTGAAAAAAATGTCACCTGCATCAATTCTAGAAATATCCTGTGGTGTGTGCAATATGTCAATTCTGTTATATTTGATTTGTATGATTACTTAAAATTTCAATTGATTTTTTCATTAAAAATATTATATGGTATTCGCTACTATTTCCTTTAAAAATAGCCAAAAACTAAACTAATAAATGGGCCCCCTCCCCGGAATTTTAAGAAAAGTTGGTCTAGCATTTTTTATTATGGCCTTAATTGGTATTAATACAATGCCTAATTAGTTTTCACACTAGAGTCATAACCATGTCATTGTTGACAAAAATCAAATAGCCTTCTGTTGAAGTACAAGTAAGTACTAGAAATTGTATTGATTCAAGTCTAAATTGCATCCTTTTTTGTTTGTTTGTTAAATGGTGTTAAATACCACCTGCAAGCTATATAGTGGCATCCCATTTTCATGGAGGAGGAAGAGGAGTATCCATAGAAAATCCCTGACCTTAAGTATGAAAACTGGCAATCCTTGTCAAGATTAGAGCCGAGCACAACCTGAATGAAGTGAGACTCGAACCGGGAAGATCAGAGTGGACTGATCACATGATCAACAGTAGATGAATTTTTTCAATACTCGGCAACGCAAACTCCAAATTGGCATCCTGGATTATTTTATTTGAATTCATAGCCTTACCCAAAACAATCTATTAAAATATTATTAGGCATTCATATTTTGTGTCAATAAAATTAGCATGATTAAGAAATAATTTCAATATTTTGCTCGCCGCTTTATTTTAAAAAGGTTGTAAAGTAAGTCCAAAACATCACATCATTGAAAAATCTGAAACAAGTGGTTTGACATGTACATGTATGGGAAGATATATCTGTGGACGTCAATTACAGGGCGATTAGTGCAAGTAATACGATCAGAGGGAAAATCATGATCAAATGTATGTAAAATTTTTGTTATATAACTACGCCAAAGTGTAACTGTTATTGACATTTTACATTTTACTGGCTTGCTGTGGCATTTAGAATTACAAGATCATTCGATACATATAACCCAATTAGACCAATGACCAATTTTAGTGAAATTCATACTAATATTGTAATTATTTAGGAATTTTTATATTTACATGTCTATACATATCAATAAATAGAGGAAATTTATGAAAATATTTAAGTTTTTTTTTTGGATAAACAACTGTGTCACAGTGTAATGGTACTGATGTTCCTATGGTGGACTGGTTTGTATGTTTCATTAAGAATTGAAAATCACTTGTTATGACTATGTGACCAAATTTGTCCAATGAAAACAATGATTTCAATGAAAGTTATGCAAAATACAATTATTATATGTTAAGCATTTAATTTTGCTCCTGAAGTGAAGCAACCATCACTTGGAAGCCATCTTTGATTTCCAAATACTTTTGACCTGAGACAGTATATACATTATCCCAATGAAATAATGTCGGACCAATTAGATCCCTTTCATTATTATTTACCGAACAAACAATTCAAGCTATTGAACTAAATTATACCATTATTTTACACAATTTTAACTTATTAGTAAAAGCCATACCCGTTTCAATTTTCTAAAAGATATAGAGAATGTTTTGCTCAATTAAGCGATACTCGTTTGATCACAAACATATTAATTAACAAGTCAACAATTAAGCAATGCCCATCAGGGGGCTTTTTAGTAAAATATCATGTCATTTTTTAAGGTTTATCTGTATATGTACGAGACTGTATGGTGTGAACATTTACAAAAATGCATTTTAAACAAAATCATATTCGGGAGGGATTTTGTCCGCCTTGAAAATTTTACAGGGGATTTTGTCCGCCTTGTAAATTTAACGAGGGGGATTTTGTCCGCCTATGCTAAATTACACGGAAGGGATTTTGTCCAGGGGGATTTTGTCCTACACTCCTTTTTCACAGCTTTTATACACAAAGTTTGTAACATATGTTGGTCCGAGATTAAACGTTTTGTCAACTCCAAGAACACAGTCTTTGTCTTTTTCTAAATGGATTAAGTTTCATATCTTCAATTTGTTGTTTGGTATAACATATTAAAGATGGAGGTTCGCAGTTAGATGGAGATAGACCAGTACTGTTTATTTGTGTAGTCGATGACGGCATGTGTGGTTGGACATAACCTTTTTTCATTTTTACTATTTTATGTGATATCTATACGTGATTGTCATGTGTTATATTTACCATGTTTTTTTAAACTGAAATTTCATATGGAATAAATTTGCATTTAAAAATGGTTTTGTTGTTTATTTAGTACCAATAACGTCATTTTAATAAGAGTTTGGGTAATACATTTTTCACGATCATAAGGGGCTTCATAAGATCGATTTTAACAGCGAAAATCTTCATGTTAACTTCACTTTTATAACATTTTCCATATAAAATATAGTATATAAAATGTTTAAACATAATAGAAATGCAAAAAATATTAGTTTAATGTGTGTTTGGGTAAGTTTGGGTATGTTTGGGTAAGTTTGGGTAAGTTTGGGTAAAAAGTCACACCCCCTTTGAGGTATTTCTACAGACTGCAAAAAGAGTGCTCTTTGCAAACTTGTGAAAAATGTTGACAATTATGGATGACCCCTTAAAAAAACTTATGGAAAAATGTTGAAATTGAAACCCCTCCCCATGTAGTGTGCTTTGCAAACTCGTGAAAAATGTTGACAATTATGGATGACCCCTAATAGATCTTTATGAAGATATATAGTTTAATGCAATTATTAATAAAAGTTAACATGGAAGCGAAATTTTTTGGAGTGAGCCTACTTCAAATTTTCAGATTGGAACCATGATTTCTCTAAAATGCTTCACCCTTGTAAAATAATTGTTAGTGTTTCGTAAAGGTTATTCATTTAGCTTCAAAATGATGTATAGTTTATAAAATATAATCAAAAGGAAAGTATAGAAAAGTTCAAATTTTCAACTTTGAACTATAATTTCTCAAAAACTCTAAAACCCTGTCAAAATTTAAATAGGGCTTAATTTAAAAGTTATGAACAAAAATACATGTTTTATCCTTCCGGTTTTTCCCACTTTCGCGTTTTAGACCAACCCCTTTAAAAGTACAGATAATTAAACATGTATCGAAATAGCTAGAATCAAGTACCGCAATGACAGATTGCCGGAACATTTAATCGACCCATTTCCCGTTTTACAAGATTTATCTCTCCTTTTACTTCCTGTTAAAATAACTACGGCTGTCATCACTAAAAGACTATGATATTGGGTTCCTGATATGGAAATAAAAATTGTGCATTGTTTTTGTATTGCCAATTATATTGTCATCTAATTAACCTCATTAGTAGATGTTACTATAGCTATAGGCAACAGGTGAGTTTGAATACAACACAGATGTCACTGGAAAGCTTGTTTATTCAAGCTATAAAACAGCTTGGGTTCTACCTCCAATTAGCATCAGGTAAATAGGGTAAAGAACATTGGTTAATTAATTAACAATCACGTTTACACAGCAGGCGGTTTTAATAACCTCCCTCACTCAGATATTGACACCTGTCATTCAACTAAAGCGTGAAAATTTATAAGAGACAATTGTCCATTTTAAAAGGTTTCAACAGGACAAAGTGTGGCTACAGCCACAATTTTTAACACCGAAGTGGACACTAGGTGGCATTTATTAAATTGAAAAGTTGTCAATTAATTCAATACCAAAGTGACAAGGTAAAGAAGAAGTGACCTGATGACACTTGTATAGTCTTGTTTAAAACACTTTGGGAATATTTTTGACTTTCTCAATGTAGATTTCTAGAAATACAAGAAACACTGTAATTCCCTATAAGAACAGAACATGGCCCTTCTATAGGCATGCTAGGAGGGAGTACGAAATTAGCTAAGCAAATCATCAATCAGTCAAACAACGATCAATCTCCCCTATTTATTATTAATACAACACAAAAGAAGCCAAAGTTTTGTTTACATGTGAATAGTATTGGAGATATACATGTAAAAATGAAGTATTTGAATTACATGTAATAAGATATGATATTGAAAGATATAGCGCCTACTGACTGTGTTGTTCTAGTCTTTCGCTTAATAATTGAATGACTTACCAAAGTTCCAATTCTTATAACGTACATAGTTTCCACCATTATGCTTCTGAAACTGACATTATCTTACAAGGAAGTCAAATATTCTTTAATGAACAAGGAAGTGTGTTATTTTTAGTTATTAAATTAAAAGGCTTCATGACATGACAAAGTTGTTCTGCTACTTTAGTTTTATGACCTTTCACCTTTTTTCAACTGGCCGATAACTATGGCAGAATAGACGTGCTGAACATTAAACCAGTGTTACATACTATAAATTAATTCCCCTGAATAAAATGTAGAAGTCACGGGACTTGATTTCTGAACAATTATTATCATTCGGAAGTTATTATTTTCTAAATACTGCTATATTAAAAACACATTTTAAAATCCAGTAGCTTTATTTAAACAAAGGTATAATATTTAATATCTTTATAAATGATATATTTTTCTTTGTTCACCATAATTGTAATTTCTATAACTATGCAGATGACAACACACTATCCAAGTCTGATCAATCATTAGAAACTGTATCTTTGCAGGAGGATGATAAGTCTTTAATCTTTCCAACAATAAAATGCAGGCTAATCCTGAAAATTTTCAGGCAATTGACTTTTGAAGAAAAAAACCATGATGCATATGTTGTCAACTTGAAATATTAAAATTAATTTCTACTTCAAATTTTAATTTCATTCTCACATAACAACATCTGTAAAGAAAAGATATGAGTTAAACCCATATCCAGAGATGTTCGATTTATATGTTATAGGTCTAACCGATTTTGTTTAATTTTCTTCAATTTGTTTTATTTAAAATTTCATTATATGCCGTAAAGAGTTACAAATATAGACGATTGTGAAAGCAAGAAATAATCATCTTGATTATAACATCTCAACTTTGAGAATGGTACTGTAATAAAAAAAGCAAAGTTTTGGAAAGACAATGAAATGTTTACCAATAAAAATGCATTGACCATAGTCACGGGGTTCTAGGGAGGAAAAATGGAATGTAAGATCGGCAGTTATCGCGTCCTTCCGTCGAGCACCGTCGGAAGATCAAAGAAATCATACCGACAAGTTACAATTTCTATTTAATTTTACTGTAATTAAAATTGTTTCAAAGGATTTGCAATTAAATGTATTTTATGCGTCAAACTAGCATTCATGTGCATAAACATTGCTAAAATAAACAAAAAAATAACAACAATATATTTGCACTGGGACTAGTATAACTGATTTATAGGTTCCTGTTTTGCAAAACAATATATGAGATTATTAACTTCTATAATTTTTTTCAACTGCATAAACTGTTGATTACCATTATTCGAACGTAACTGAATTGTTTTTCTATTGTATTATTATACATTTTTCAAATTTCATTTAGCTAAACTTTTATAAAGTTGAAAGACCTCATATACGATCCTAGAGGTATGTTTAATAAAATCTAATTCTATAAGTATCTAAATATAACTTGCTTCTTTAAAATAGTTTAACATAAAAGATATTTCAATCTTGAATTACATAAAAATCTATATCTTTTGTGCTTTTTTTATTATTAAGAAATTTCTTTTTCCTGCTAATTTCTACGACATTTTTCACTGATTCAGACATCAATTTTTTTAAATAACATGCCTGTTTGAAAATCTAATTTCTGTATAAAAATCATAATCTAAATTAGCATTCTAGCGGCTTATTATGCAAGTCTAATTGGTCTTTCATTTTAACCTTTCAAAGCAATTAGCAAATAAAACAATATACAATAACATTACAGAAATATCTGACCCCGCCCCCCCCCCCCAAAAAAAAAAAAAATCCCACCACTTCCACACACACACAGACACGAATCGTTCGCGAGTGTTTGGGACTTTGAAATCGTCAATAAACAAAAGACAGGGAAAATAAATTTAATGTTCAAGATTGACTTTTCTACGTAAAGGTTCCATTTTCTACCCTATAAATTATGAAATAATCCACAAATAAAATCAAGGCTTTCTGGATGAGTGGTCACAAGCGCGTGAAACAACATCTAAAAATGCACTTTTATTATCAAATTATCTAAGTCACTAATAAAAGAAACAGAAATATATACATTTTCTCATGTTAAAATAAAAATGCATAAAAAAATTAAATTAAATTAAATAACAAATTAGTGAAAGAAACGCAAGTATATACATTTTATAATGTCATAATGAAAGAGAAAAGGGAGCAAGGGTGTAGAGTAAAATTAGTTAGAGACATCCTTTACGTCGACGAAGTAATCTACGATGACAACCCAGCCAATACTAGTACGAAAACTCGTACACAAACTTATAGTAATGCGACAAGGAGAACACCGGTAACCCGCCCTGGAAATAAGCGAAGGAATATCATCCACTCCTTAGAAAGATCAACAATAGGAAACCCAAGGAGATGAAAGGAAAGACTCTGACAACATTTTAGAAAATAAACTAATAAAACCTAAAATATTAAATTTAAATTGTTGTGGTATTTAAAAAAATGAAATACCAGGAATTTGTAAATATGATTAATACTTATGATTTTATTTGTATTACTGAATCTAAAACAGATGACATAGATGAAATTGTTATCCTCGTTTATGCAAGTACTAATATTTTAGATATCAGTGAACATTTAATAAGAAGCAATATTTTTTGTATCTTTAAGAACATTTGAGATTATAATGGAAAAAATGTTGAATTCAAAATGAATGTTTGTGCCAGTATAACAAACTTTCAAATACGTAAAAATAAATATGTACTTTGTGTTTTATCTAACATTTAAAAAATATGTAAATCTTGAAACAAAACATGGTAAATAACATATATTTCACAATTATGACGTAATGTCAGGTGTTCGTACTGGTCGCCACAAAACTCGTTACGACTAGGTTTTCGGCGTTATATTCAAAAGATAACGTATCGAATAAACATATTTTTGGGTCTAACATGAAACTATAATAATTGAAAAAACAATTTTGACTTTTTTTAAGAAATATATTTAAAAATCATTTACTTAAATGTTATATTCTCGTAAGTTTAGGGCTTTTCATGCTCGCCAAGTCAAATTTTACATAAAAAGACCTCTTTGACTAAGGGTGAACAAAATGTCACACTTCAGATTTTTTCGAAAAAGATAACATACACACACATTTAGCACATCGCAAATACCCTTTGAAATTAAATTACAGCTATGAAACTTGGAATATAAAATGTTACTTTTCTAAAGTTTAGAAAAATATCAACAATTTATTTAATGACGGAAAATACTACAATACATAACGTTTAGAATAAGTGTGACAAAAATGTCACAGACGCCATTTTGCGTCAAATATGTATTGTTAACGATGCATGTACTGTATTTCAACAGGGATTTAATAAAGTCGTAAAATAGCAATTACATCTAATTTTTAAATATATATAAATAAATATATAATAAGGACACAATACAAGAATCCGACTTCTTAATTTGTGTAAAAAATAAAAAAAAAAACATAGATGGTATCTGCATGATTTTGCAGAGAATTATAGTTCAGTAATTGTATTTCTAGTGGACCGAAGTGTTGATTCACGTTTCTATAATGAATAACAACTCGGTTGATGCATGGTGTTTAAGTTTACCGACCTTTCGTAAATAATTACGGAACGTTATTTATCACTTGTCTAGACATAAAAACACGATAAGTTTTCAGTAAACAGTCCAGTCATTTATTTACGTTGTCTTTCTAAAGCGACGTGATGTTACTCGAACAGACACAAATACATAACGTAACGTCTTTGCATTTCTGGCCTATAAGATCAGAAAACTAGATGAAAGTTAATGAAATGAAATATGTCTATAATAATAACGATAATGTCATGTAGTGTTCTCCCCTTACGTATGGTCGTACAAATTTTCGATCTCAATATATTTCCGATTTTCGAAGGAACCCAAATAACTATGAACTTTGTTTGTGTGGTATCGATTTAAATACGTATATTGGATACTATATTCGCAAAATGTAAGTTTAGAACTAAAATTCTTGACTTTGATACAAACTGAAAATATTGTACAATACACAACCATTAAAACAGTTCACTGGGTGTATCGAGAACTTTCGAACTTAAAACAAACTCTGACCGTTAAATCAGAGCTGAACTTTGGACCCAAGTGTTAACGGCTATAATCACGGGTGCAATGAACAGTTTTCAATAATGCCGGGAGAACAATCAAGTGGTCGATCGATCTTAACGGACCCTGATGAGACAGGTATTATAGATTCGCTAATGAACGGTGACAATCCGACAACGGCAACTAACGATGCAATTAGCAATAGAACACAGAACGGGATTTCGGATAGCTAATTTGACGATGATGACATGCTTCAGCTAATAAAGTCGAGCTTTGGTCAACTAAATAGGAAGACTTTTAAACTTGACTTGTTGAAACATACGGACACAAATGATCTCCGTCCTATTCGCAACTCCCTTTTCGATCTTATAAAGAAGCGAGATGATACTTTTACTGAAACAAAACTTATTGAGCGAACTCAACGAAACAATGGTTCACCAGTGGGCGAAAAACTTGCAGACGACATCTACGTACTCGATCAGTATCTCGAAGGTGCTAACAATACAGCGGAATTAAAACAGTGCTTTTCCAAAAGTAGGCGCGCAACTGTGGTGGCAGAAGAAAATGATTCTCAACTTATAGTAGATATTTTTAATAAACTCTCGAACAAAGAAAATTCCAAAATTACTGACAACAGAGTCAGTATTGCATTATTAGAAGTGAAACAAATTATTAGTCACAGCATCAGTCCTATACATGAAAAGATTGATAAACTAAGTGAAAGATATAAGAACGAAATAAAGACTCTTGACTGCGTCCGACAAAAGGACAAAGAGATTGTTAAATTAAGGGCGGAACTAATAGAGGCACAGACAAACATTGTTCCTACCGCAGGTCGGGGGTTTTCTCCGGGTACTCCGACTTCCTCCCCCAATAAAAACTGGACGCCATGATATAGCTGAAAAATTGCTGAAAGTGGCGTTAAACACCATCAAACAAACATTGTTAGATGTCAAAAAGAGATGCGTGATTGAACAGAAGAAATTCAACAGCACCCGACAACTGGAAGCTGTATACAACAGAAACAAACAGATGATGGTAATACGGAACAACATTCCGGTCGCCGTGTGAAGGTACCAGGAAGCTATAGCGACGCATTATCTAGTACGACAAACAATTACACAAGACCTATTCCCGTACTGATAAGTTCCGTCGTCCAAAATGGAGATTCAGGTATACATGATGAAACAGAGAATATACCACCAGATGCAAGTTACATAGACTACTCATCTATAAAGTCAATGACATAAAGGTACACAACGACGTATGAGGAAACGAGAAGATCCAAATTGAAGACTACAGAAAGCGACGCATTGGTGTTCCGTGGCGTGGTGAGAAAAATAACTAAAAGAATAGTGCTTCTTTATAACGTAGTTGGTGATAAGCCGAATAACCAAGTGAGCAAAGCTGTAAAGAACTATGCTTCTGAAAATGGAGAACGTGTTACATTCAGAAAACTGCTCAAAAGATGTGAATCTAGAGGAAAGGCATCCTATATAATGCGTGTAAATATAAATGAAGAAGACTTTTATAACGTGATCGATAACAATGTCTACTTCTGGCCGGAAGGTGTATACTGGAGAGACTACGTACTTTACAATAGTAACGAGAATTCAGACTCACAATGGGGCCGGTAAATTGTATATTTGTTTGTATTACTATAATGTTAAGGTTGTCAACGTGGAATATGAGAGGTGCAATGTATGGCACCGCTTACTTTCAGTCTGTTCTAGATAGGTCTGAGGTGTTTATGTTAACAGAACATTGTTTAAATGAAACAAATATTTCTTGTTTAGATTCTGTTGGTAGCGATTTTCATGTAACTTACAGCATAAGTCGCATTTATCAGGAGAATAGTTTTAAAAAGGGTTCAGGTGGAACTGCAGTTATGATTAGAAAATCAATTGGTTTTAAATTATGCGACTTGTAAATTGAAATGAAAGAATATGTGATGTTAGATTGTCCAATAAGAAATATGAAAATATGTGTATTCTATTTGTATAGATGCCTTCAACAAACTTGTCTGTTGAGTTTTATTTGAAATTTATGGATGATTTAACTTCTGTTTATGATATGATATCTAATGAATGTGTACCTATAATATGTGGTGATTTGAATGTTGATCTAACTACATGCAATACCAATTGAATTGTACTACAAAAACTCTTGCATTGACTAACTTTTTATCTGAACGAAACCTACAACCTGTTCCCTTAGTAAACAATGTAAGAGGTCCAAAATATACATATAGAAGTAAAAACCTAAGCTGAAAAACTTTGTTAGATTATATCTGTGTTCCACATGTTATTTGCAACGGTATACTATCTAGAAGTTGATTCAAATTGTGCATACATGTATGACATATCTGATCATTATCCTGTTCTTGTACATATGAATATTGGTCTGCTTTGCAGTATTTCAGATGAATATGTGTTTCGAAGAGTTACACTAAAATGGTCGAAAGCCGATGATTTTGAGAAAAGAATGTTTCAGACTGAAGTAGAAAAACTGCTAAACTTTAGTTCTAGTACTGAAAACCCAACGAACAATGATATTGAACGTTTTTCAACAACTTTTACGAACGTATTGCACATGGCGGCCAATACTATATTCCAATTGGAAAGTTTAGTCCGTACCTAAAACCGTACTGTAAAAGGGAAAATCTAAATGACTATCATTATGAAAAGCGAGTTAGTAGAAGAAAAATGGATAAATAACGGCAAACCTAGATCAAAAACTGATTCGTCATTCTGTGAATGTAAGGATAAGAAACGAGAATTTCGAAAGCGAAAAAGAACTGCCGAGAAATTGTGGCAAGAAGAAAAATACGAGGACCTAAAAATCGCAGCAGAAAGTGATATTGGCGAATTTTACAGGAAAGTTCGAAGATCTAGAAAAGTGGTCCATCAACATCAAAATTATTGTATAAATGAAACGAGGCGTCCACGGATGATGATGTTAGCGAACTGTAGGGCAGTTACTTTTGTGACCTTTATTCTGAAATGAACTACTCTTCCTTTGATAGTAGCTTCTATGACAATGTAACATGTGCAGTTGACTCTTATCTATGTAGATCTTCTCAACATACAATCAAAGAACTAGAAAAACTCTTTTCAACGAGCGAAATTCCCGATGAAATAAAGACATTGAAACTTAATAAAGCGCCAGGTCCAGACTATATCTCTAATGAACATTTGATTTCTGGTGGCCATCAGACAGCTAAAAAGTTACAAACACTATTTAACATGATACTTACAACTGAATACTTACCGTCGTCCTTTCGGCATGGAATCATTGTACCATTGTATAAAGGTATCAACAAGGACAAGTGTGATCCGAACAGTTATCGTGCCGTTACTCTCACCTCAGCAATAGAGAAACTACTTGAACAAAACTGTTTCTAAGACGAATTCAAACGTATTTAGAAAATATCAAAAACCTAATACCGCACTCTCTTCAGTTTGGATTCGTAAAGGAACATGGTTCGATTCCAGCGATCTACACCCTATAAGGAATCAATTGCCTACTACAACGAACGTGACTCTTCTGTGCATGCTTCATTTCTGTACAACGAAAAAGCGTTCGACCGTATATGGCAGGACGGACTTTTGTATAAACTTAGGAATACAGGTTTTACTGGAAAAATATGGAAGATCATCCACTTGTCATTGAAAACAGCAACGGCCCATGTACAATTTAATCTCCGATCCAGCCAAGTTTTCCACATTCAACAAGGAGTTAGACAAGGACGAGTAATGTCAGCTTGGTTGTTTTCTCTGTTCATTAACGATCTGATATACAAGCCATTACAAACAAACTTTGGATTAATGATTGGAACATAGCACATCCCTTTTATTCTACTAGCAGACGACACAACGCTACTAAGTGGTACTAGAAATGGCCTACAAACTTTATTAGATCATGTTGATCAGTATGCTAAAATGTGGAGGCTAAAGTATAATGCCCGGAAAAGTAACTTTCTCGTAGTTAATCCTTCCAAGTCCAGAACAATCAACAACAATGAAATTGAAATGTTGGAACAAACGCAACGTTACTTTGTGCGATTTATATTAGTATCGGTCAATCTTTGCAGTATTCTACATATTTTGCTTCTAGCCGGATGTTTCCCGTCGTTTTTCAACTTTCAATCGAAGGTTCGTTTATGACCACGACAAAATAGCTACTGTTAAAACGTAAAGCGAATATGGGACATACAATATTTACGTCAGCCGACTATTTTTCGTCCAGGTTGAGGATTGAATATTTCTATTGAATACAATATTTATGAATATAAGCTTGATATAACACCTCAAAATCTATCAACGTAATATACACATATGCGAATGCATTAAATGTAGAAAATAATAAGTTTTTCAGTATTCGTTATTATTCGATCGTTACTGAATACTTTAAATTTGCTGATGTTTTCATGTATGGTTACAATGAACAGCACTATTAAAAATTATTTTTGATGCTAAGTGATTGCCGTTAACCGATAAACATGTTTGCTATTACACAAAATGAAGCTGAGAAATATTTTGATGACCTCCCAGTAGAAATATTGACAAAAATATGTGTTTAAACGTATTGTTAGGTCACATTTTCTTCTGGTAATTGGTATGTTTTAATATTTGGACCCAGCAAGCAATATTCCAGCTATATTCAGGACGTTATTACAATTTAATACTTTTATGTAATAATATAGTTCACCGAAGTTGTTACATGGCATTTCCGATCACGGTTTTTCGCATTGCAAAAACTATCAAGTTTTTGCCTCAAATGTTACATCTTTTTTCTTGCACTAACTAAAAATGTTTGACGCATGGATCCCTGATATATGTTTCTAATTGATTGCTCAATTCCACATGGAAATAACAATCGTATATCGTTTGTAAAAGATTTTAATTATTTGCTATTACGCTATTTTTAATTTGATGAGTTTCATTGCAATATGCATCCATTGGGTTATTGCAAGTGACACCATTAAGACGTAGATGGACTATAAAGATATGACGTTTTAGTATTCCGTTTCTAGTCTTTCCCATTTCATTCATTTTAAGGCAGATGCACTATCATTAACCATGTTCAAATCGTATCTGAAGTCAATAGGGATGAGTGAATCCTTTTGGTAAGAACGATTCTCTTGTATTAACAAGTGCATCCTTTATCCGTTAGATAATAGCAACGTAACAAGATGTATTCATCGATCGCACAATGATTCAATGAACTAGCGATACAAATTATTCCACCAAAAGGTCCACGTATATATTCGCTAATATGGGACATACAATATTTACGTCAGCCGACTATTTTTCGTCCATGATGAGGATTGAATACTTCTATTGAATACAATATTTGTGAATCATAATAATGTTATTTACACAAAATATATTTTTAAATAGCTGTGTACCTACGTATGATAATTAGAATTAACCAAACCGTATCGTATATTGCATAGGTGCTTTGTGTATTCAAATAATAGACAAGGAAGTAACCAGCAACAATTACAATCGTCTTTGTAAAAATTCGATATGTAAATGATCTAATGTAGCTTTAATTTATACAGATGTTGCTGAAAAATGTCGTTGGAGGACTGGTAGGCTACACAATTATTAATATTATTAATCACTAATTTTATATACACGCATCTTACAACCTATAAGGAGTCTTCTTATTCTTAATTTACTAAAAGTATCTATATCGTGCAACTAGAGTGGCATTACACGTTACGCAATATGATGCGTAGTCAGTCTTGTGGCATTACAACTTGAAAGTCACCACAACAAGAGGCTTCACATTTCAGCCAGCTTAGGACACACTGGACAACGCTGTTAAGCATGGGAGACCATCCCTAAATATTTCTATAGTGGTAGATGTTAAGCGTCTCAACCATACTAAACCTAGGTGTGAAGTCGCTTTTTCGGATGGGTAAACATATTAGTCTCTATATCTGGTATCCGGCGTGTTTTTTATGAAATGCTCTAGCTAAAGTCCTTAAACTAAATACAGAAAAAGACAGACATGGACATCTTTCCCCACTAAATTTTAATTTTTGAAGACCAATTTCCGTACTTGGACGAAGTATTGCTTAGTCGGTGATCATATCATTCCATTAAAAACATTTTTCATAGCCTTAAAATGTGAATATTTGTACTACAGCATGCGTTATATACGGAAGTGAATTATGGTAAAACTTGCTGTCAATTAAACAAATAACTTCCTAATTTAAAATTATTCCTGAACAACAACCCTTAAACCATAGCATTAGGACACCATAGAATGCCACCATCCAAAGATAAATATTTTAAAGAGTTTTCATATATGAAATAAAATGTCATCAAAGATACTACGGTTATACAATTTAAGTATGCACGACGCTTGTGTCATCTAAAAATACATATCAGTGGTGCACAACATTATTTAAAACCCAAATAATTATAATGTTATATAGCTTCAAGCACTAAAATTCCAATATGTACCAATAAACACCTTTACATTTATTTGTATCAATACTGGTATGTTTTAAGTTGTGCAATAACTCAGAATGTGAAGTTGGAGCTTAAAAAAATTTCCATTTTTCATTACGGATTTTTATTCAGGTTATTCTGGCTAGCTTTTTCCGAATACCATGTTATTCAGCTTACTTTGGTGATGTGTGCTCAAATGGAGACATAAACTGTTCATACACTGGAGGAAAATGCAATAGTGGAACCTGTGGTTGTTCAAACACTTGATCTTTTACTCAAAACACTATTAAGGTGCCAGGCTAATTGAAGGAGTCTAGTAAGATCATTAACTCATTTATATTAGTCTGGCTTATGTAAGGAAAAGCTCTTTGTTAACCTTTCAACCCAATCTTTTTGTAAAAAGTAACATGGCTTCAAAATTTAAACTATTTTCATACCGAAATTTCAAATAACAAATGGACAGATTATTATATTTGCATTTTATTACAGAGAAGACAATTAACGTGGCATGTACAAATACTGCTGAATGTCAGACTACTTTGTCTTGTACTTCTGGAACATGTCAGTGTGCATCTACAGATTACTGGACAGGAACCACCTGTGTTACAAGTATGATTTATATCGCAAAATCTTTATATTGACTTTTTAACTTAATTGTGTGTTCTGGTATGTAGAAAACAATATGTTAAAATCTAAACTTGTTTGTTTTACAAAGTTGAAGTTACTTTAACTGTATATAGAATAAGAAAGATATTTTTATTGATGTGTATCGACATTACGATGAATTTGTTTGGCATCACCATATGTATACTGCTTCCAAGAAACGTAAGCATAGTTCAAAACTGATGTAAAATGGAAATTTATTCTTTTTTTGTTTCATGTTCATTATGATTGCAAGAAAATACTTCAAAAGGCATTTGTATGAGACATGTGGCCATTTATCAACAACGTATTCATATACCGTGGTGACAGATGAATTTTAAAAAAGTAAAGTTTCTTTTGAACCAATTAAGCTTTCACCCGTTACAGCAACCACTGTTGTACAATGATGTTGACTAGAGCATATTTACTTGCTCTATTATTTAAAAAAACTATTGAGGTGCATGGCTAATTGACGGAGTTTAGTAAAATCATTAATTCATATATAGTAGTTGTCTGTTTTATGGCAGAAACATGTTTTTGTTTAGTTTTTAAACCAATCTATATGAAAAAATGTAACATGGTCTCAAAATTTTAACATTTTTTTGACTATAATTTCAGACAACAAATGGACAGATTAATATATATGCTTTTTTCAACAGAGAAGACCAATGGTGTGGTCTGTGGCTCTACTGCTGAATGTCAGACTACTTTGTCTTGTACTTCTGGAGCATGTCAGTGTGCATCTACAGATTACTGGACAGGAACCACCTGTGCTACAAGTATGATTCATATCTTTAAAGTTTATGTTGATTTTATAACTTGTTACGTCGAGAACAAGATGTTTCAATCTAAACTTGTCTGTTTTACAAAGCTGTAGTTGTTTTAACTGTATAGTGCATGAGAAACTATTGACATGTTTTTGTGTCGTTGTTACTTTTTCATTATTGAATCACAAACTGTATATTGCTGGCATAAATTTAAATCCAGTTCAGAAGAGTAAGGATCAAACATACCAAGAAGTAATCTTGGAACTATAACTCAAAGACAGACAAAAATATGGACAGATGATTTTTGGATGAATGAATACTTTATCATAAATTAGTAGTCATTAACGTTTACTAGAGCATATTTACTTAACATTTTACTTGAAATTTATTAAGGTACATTGTAAGTTGAAGGAGTTTTGTAAGATCATTAACTCATATAAATTAGTTGTCTTTCCTTTATTAAAAACACTTTTTTTCTTGCAAACCAATATTTTTGAAAAAATAGTAACATCGCATCAACATTTTAACTATTTTTTATCATATTAATATATTTGTCTTTTATTACAGAGAAGACCAATGGTGTGACCTGTACCACTGTTGCTGAATGTCAGGCTACTTTGTCTTGTACTACTGGAACATGTCAGTGTTCATCTACAGATTACTGGACAGGAACATCCTGTGCTCCTAGTATGATTTTTATCATAAAAGTTTCATGTTGACTTTATAACTTGAACATAGTAACACTTGAAAACTGAAACAACATGCAATTATTATTATTATTATTAACAATATTTGTATAGCGCATTAACTAATTACAAATTAATCTTTACATGCATTAAAATACAAAACATATACATACATACATGATAAATAGACTTAAATTGATAAGTAAAAATACTTCAGAAAAAAAAATTCATAATTACTTTAACATTTAAAATTTACCCGAATGCTATAGAACTTAAAAAATAAAAGTTAAAAGCAAAATTATAAAACATTTGTAACGATTCTAAGAAAAAGTACTGAACTAGTTACTAAAATATAAAAAGATAAAAGTTGCCTTGCGTGCCAAAATACCATAGGCCATTAAAATATCCACCAACAAAGATAAAAAAAAAGAAAATAATATAATAAAACTTTAAGAGGAAGAAACTGCAGAGGTTCATAAAAAAATACTAATGAATAACAATTTACAAAGACATAATGTTCGTTAACATAAAGCTCATAAAAAATCAAGGTATGCCAATCTAAATAAATAAGTCTTCAAATTAGATTTAAAAATATCAACACTGTCCAAGATTCTCAAATCAAGGGGTAGATTGTTCCACAAAGTTGCAGCTGCCATGTCAAATCTCCTCGGACCGTATGTCTTAGTTTTTACTCTTGGCACATGAAGTTTGGTGGTGTTTTCTGAACGTAGTGATCTAGCAGGTCTGTAAATTGTCAAAAGATTTTGCAGATATACTGGAGCTTTGCCGTGAAGTGCTTTAAAAACATCAACTAAAAGTTTGAATTGGCATCAAAATTGAACAGGCAACCAATGGAGATCGATCAACACTGTTGTAATATGATCGTATTTCTTGCGTCTAGCTATCAGCCGAGCGGCAGCGTTTTGTATTCTTTGCAATTTGGATAATGCAGAAGTATTTACACCATATAAGAGTGCATTTCCCTAGTCCAACCTGGATGTAATAAGTGAACAGACTAGCGTTTTGCAAGCATTGTCATTTATGTAAGAACGGATTCTTCCGATGTTTCTAATTTGGTGGAAACAAGATCTCTAGACGGCCGAAACGTGCTGCTCCATACTGAGTGTTTTGTCTAGAAGAACACCAAGGTTTTTAACGCATGTCACGTCTGTCACTATCGTACCATCAAGAGTTAGCCGACAAGTTGGAAGATCTTTATCTCGAGGTTTTGGTGTGAATATAAGCTCCGTCTTGTCTTGATTTAGCTTTAGTAGATTAACTCTCATCCATAAACTGATGTCTTTAAAAAAGGCATCCAGTCGGACAGAAATGTCTGTCCAGTTATCTAATGGTTCTATCACTAAGTAAATTTGTGAATCGTCCGCATAACAATGATAGAGCATGTCATGCTGTTTACATATTTCTCCAATTGGTTTCTAAAACATGCAATAGATCCTGGGTCCTAGCACTGAACCTTGTAGAACGCTAAAGTTAAATGATTTCGAATCTGATGTGTTGGAGCCTATGGCAACAGTCTGACATCTCCCTTCTAAGTATGATTTAAACCAAGATAAGGCGGAATCACGTATTTCCATCTGAGTGTTCGAGTTGAGTCAGAAGAGTTGGATGTTCAATCGTGTCAAAGGCTGCGGACAAATCTAGCATTAATAGCACCGCACAGCAGTTCTTATCGAGGGCAGAAGTTACGTCGTGATGTACGCGCCATAGGGCAGTCTCTGTGGAATGGCCAGTTCGGTATGCAGATTGTACAACGTCATATAAAGAACTGAGCTGTAAATGTGATTCTAGACGAGCAGACACTATCTTCTCTAAAATTTTTGAAGCAAATGGTAGATTCGACACTGGACGATAATTTTTGAGTACTTTACGACCAAGCTCCGGTTTTTTAGCAGCGGTCTGACAATTGCTCGACGAAATGATTTCGGTACAGTTGAGTCGGCAAGTGACATGTTGATGTTGTGGGTAATCACAGGAAGAATGTCCTCAATACAATGTTTCAGAAGAGAAGTCGGCATAGGATCTAATTCGCATGCCTTAGATGGCAATGTTGATTCTTCATTTGGTTAAATCTAATTTAATAAAAAAAAAACGTTTACAATTGACTGAAGAACAGTCGCTATTATTCAATACACTATTCCTACAGATTCGTGACAGATGAAAAATAATTCTGTGTAAATCTATACATTCTCTAAAATTACTTCAACTGTCGCATGTTACTGTAGCCATTTTGGTACAGTGGATTCCACTTAATTGCATACCTGTTAAATGTATATTTCTTTTAATTGCATGCGCCTTAAAAATAACAAACCGTTTTCTATACCATTCATGGTAAAATTTCTAATTGCGTGTAAAACATTTTCTTGTTTATTGCATAAAATTATCCAGAAATGGACCCTCCTTTATAGTCTAATTTTTTTTCAAGAAATAAGAAAGAGTCACCTGAATTGTTTTATGAATAATTCTTTGTTGTTTTATACTCATTATGATTGTATGAAAATATTTTGAAAAACATTTGTAAAAGACTTGTGGACATCAGTCAACAACTTTTCCTTTATCGTGGTTACATTAACAATTTTTCATCAATATATACTTTATCCTAAATTCAGATTTCGCAGGTTATAATAGCAATTGTGTATAATTTTTTAAGCTAGAGAATATTTACTTGATCTTTTACTCAAACACTATTGAGGTGTCAGGCTAATTGAAGGAGTCTAGTAAGATCATTCACTCATATATATTAGTTGTCTGTTTTATAGAAGAAACAGCTGTTTGTTAACCTTTCAAACCAATCTTTTTGTAAAAAGGTTAAATGGTTTCAAAATTTAAACTATTTTCATACTGAAATTTCAAATAACAAATGGAGAGATCAATATATTTGCATTTTATTACAGAGAAGACCATTAATGCGACCTGTACCAATACTGCTGAATGTCAGAGTACTTTTTCTTGTACTTCTGGAACATGTCAGTGTGCCTCTACAGATTACTGGACAGGAACCACCTGTGCTCCAAGTATGATTTATATCGCAAAATCCTTATATTGACTTTTTAACTTAATTGTGTGTTCTGGTATGTAGAGAACAAGATGTTAAAATCTAAACTTGTTTGTTTTACAAAGTTGAAGTTATTTTAACTGTATATTGAATAAAAAGATATTTTTATTTATGTGTATCGAGATTAAAATGAATATTTGTGGCATCACCATATGTATACTGCTTCCAAGCAACGTAAACATAGTTCAAAACTGATGTTAAATGGAACATTTTTTCGTTTCATGTTCATTATGATTGCAAGAAAATACTTTGAAAGGCATTTGTATGAGACATGTGGCCATTTATCAACAACGTATTTCGATACCGTGGTGACAGATGAATTTAAAAAAATGTAAAGTTTCTTTTGAACCAAATAAGTTTTCACCCGTTACAGCAACCACTGTTGTACAATGATGTTGACACGAGCATATTTACTTGCTCTTTTATTTAAAAACTATTGAGGTGCATGGCTAATTGACGGAATTTAGTAAAATCATTAATTCATATATAGTAGTTGTCTGTTTTATGGCAGAAACATGTTTTTGTTTAGCTTCCAAAGCAATTTTTCTACAATAAGTAACGTTGTCTCAAAATTTCAACTATTTTTAGACTATAATTTTAGATTACAAATGGACAGATCAATATATTTGCATTTTATTACAGAGAAGATCAATGGTGTTGTCTGTGGCTCTACTGTTGAATGTCAGACTACTTTGTCTTGTACTTCTGAAACATGTCAGTGTGCCTCTGCCGATTACTGGACAGGAACCACCTGTGCTACGAGTATGATTTATATCGTAAAAGTTTTATGTTGACTTTATAACTTCATTGTGTGTTTTTTTGATGTAGAAAACAAGATGTTAAAATCTAAACGTGTTTTTTTCAAAGCTGTAGTAGTTTTAACTTTATATTGAATAAACAGATATTGTTATTGATGTTTGTCGACATACCATGATTATTTTTTGCATCACCATATGTATACTGCCAAGCAACGTAAACAATTTTCAATACTGATGGAACATTGCTTCCAAAACAATTTTTCTACAAAAAAGTACCATTGTCTCAAAATTTTAACTATTTTTAGACTAAAATTTCAGATTACAAATGGACAGATCAATATATTTGCCTTTTATTACAGAGAAGATAAATGGTGTGACCTGTACCACTGTTGCTGAATGTCAGACTACTTTGTCTTGTACTTCTGGAGTATGTCAGTGTGCATCTACAGATTACTGGACAGGAATAACATGTGCTACAAGTATGATTCATATCGTGAAAGTTTTATTTTTACTTTATAACTTGATTGTGTGTTGTATTATGTAGAAAACACGATGTAACAATATAAACTTGTTTATTTTACAAAGTTGTAGTTTTTTACTGAATCTTAAATGTGAAACTGTTGACATGAAATTGGTGTCAACTGTTTTTTGTGTTTTTTGATCATTATTTAATCACAAGCTGTATAATGCTGGTAAAATTATAAATCCCAGTGCAGCAGAAAAAAGAATCTAACATACCGAGGAGTAATCTTGAAACTGGAAGTCAAAGACAGAAAAATATGGACAGAAGATGTTTTGCATTATGAATACTTATCTTAAATTAGTTAAGTTTGCACATGTTATTGTAGCCAATGATCTTAACTAGAGCATATTTATTTAACCTTTTACTTGAAATCTATTGAGATTCCTGGTAAGTTGAAGGAGTTGTGTAAGATCATTAATTTACATAAATAGATTGTTTTTCTTTTATTGAAGAAATATATGAGGTGTTTATCTTTTATGTCAATATATTTGTGAAATAGTAACATCGTATTAACATTTTAACTATTTTTATCATCAAATTTCCGATGTCAAATAGCTCTATCAATATATTTGCATTTTATTACAGAGAAGACCAATGGTGTGGTCTGTGGCTCTACTGCTGAATGTCAGGCTACTTTGTCTTGTACTTCTGGAATATGTCAGTGTGCATCTACAGATTACTGGAAAGGAACAACCTGTGCTACAAGTATGATTTAAATCGTGAAAGTTTTATGTTGACAGTTCTTGAATCAGCTGAGTGTTAACACTAACACCTCTAATAAGGTTCAACAAATAATTTATTAAACTGACTTTCCACGATATCACAAAAATTCACAAGCAAGCAACTAAATCCAATCCTGGGGTGTACTTTAGATTATATTATATATTTATGCATTTAAAGTTAAACGCCACTAATGAGTCTTGAGTAGACGTAACGGGCGTCTTGCGTACTGAATTAATCACCTTGGTAATTTTGATAACATTTTGTCGGAATATTTGAGCAAAGCCAAGTGACAGCTCGTACATAGGTAGGGGAATGATTGAAGCAGTGTACAAAAGTTTAAAGTTCAGTTTAAGTTAGAATGTTCAAGACCAATATTTTATGCCTTGTTTACGTCACATTTTTATCTTGATACTCAATGATTAAGGCAATTCGTTTGACAGTCTGTGTCTATAGTCTTCACCAAAACACCGTTAATTGTATCGTTGCATACTCTTCTAGACTTGTATATTATTTTTTGTTTATGCTGTATCGTCATGTTTGTCGATCCGATACTTAATAAGTTTACTGGTTGGTATTTTCTTTAACCTTTTAAAGACATCGCACGTACTGTCCGCGAACGCTGGACAACAATTGAAAAACATCATCAACTTTCAAAAATATTTCCAGAACCTGCTGTAATGGCCTTTAGAAAACCGAAAAGTTTAAAAGATTAGTTAGTCAGAACAGAAATGTCGTCTCGTAGCCCCCAATCGGGGCAATATTGCATCTGTGGTGATGGTCGTAGTATGACATGGGATCATATACAACACATCTAATACTTCACCAGCGCATCAAATGGCAAACAATTTGACATCCATATCAATTTAAATTACAAAAGTGAGAACATCATATACCTGTTACAGTGTGGTATATACAATTTCCAGAATGTTTGCGAGTCTGTGCAAAGGTTCAGCAAACGAATGAATTGGCACAGAAGCGACACAAGATGCAAACCCAACTTACCCTTAATAGGCATCTACGTACGCACAGCACTGCAATAACTGAAATTTTAAATAAACTAAGAGTGACCCTAATAGACTAAAACCCAAGGTGGACGAAAAACAAAGAAGGAGAGAAAGAAAGTTTTTGATAAAAACATTGGGAACATCATTTCCGAAAGGAATAAATAGGACCTTAGATCATATGCATCCACGTTGAATTACGTGTCGTTTTATTTATTTTAAATTTTTTTTTGTATATATATTGATTGTAACTTTATTAATAGTGCTACTTATTTACACACCTGTACATACATGTAATATCACTAACAAAAACGTTTTGCCCCGTGCGGGATCCGGGTGGCTAAAAGAATAGACCGCAGTCGCGCTGGCTTGTCGTAAAAGGCGACTAAATAGCGCCCAGTACCCTGACCGGCGTGTCAGGTCGGTTTGCCTAAAGACCAACTGGGATGTGTGCCCCAGGTGGTTGAATGGGGTACCCTTGGCAAGCTGGGGTTGTCAGGCCATAATACGGAAAACCTAACCGCAAACCATATTAGTGCACCGTGTTGGGAAAAATGCCACGTTCCTCGCACGTTAAAGAACGCTGCTGTAGTATTCGCTATGAGTAGGGATTTCGATCCCGCTACAGGAGGCTTAATTGCCCGACCCTATCCATCCTCCTATTTGCCAGTGGCAATCTAAAATCCGTTACACCTATTTTTCCTTGTGTCCCATCCCATTTTCATTCATCATCATTTCATGTTCATTTTATCATCCATTTCATGTTCATCGCCTGAATATAGCTGAAATATTGCTGCTCGGGCGTTAAACACCATTAATCAATCAATCAATCAATCAAAAACGTTTTTGTTAATTACTAGAAATCGTATACATCATAATAAACGTAAAATGGCAACAACAACGTTTTACCTGGTATTGTCATTGTCTTAAACTCAACCCAAAATAACTTTAAGTTTTCTAAAATGGTTAGAACGCAAAAATCGCTCTCTGGGACAAACCCAAATTCTTACCAACAAATCCCTTTCGAAAGATCACATTTAACGTCATAAGAGAACGCCAAAATTGACCGTTACATGGATTTTTTCCCGCAATGTTACACATTCTCGTATTTTGGGAAAATGTAAAAATGTTACCACGACAAAGTCGTAGTGTCTACCTGTCACAAAATCAAATATTATTTAATGCACAATTGACAAGTAGAAAACTTAACCAGTAATGCCGATTTTACAGTAACAAGAAAGATAACTCGAAAATTACCCAGGTCAAAATTTAGAATGATTACAGTTTCGAAGACGAACACTTTCAGATTCCACAAAATCACGCTTTATACTGGATTTATGTAGAGTTTTGGCTAATATAAATTATCCTTAATTAAGAAATACGAGTCTAACTAGAAATAAATGCGATTATTGTACATTACGTGAAATAGCTAGTATGTAAAATTTCCACTGTGAAAATTTCCAATCGGCGATGTTGTTTCGCAACATTGACTTTATAACGTGATTGTGTGTTATGTTATGTGGAGAACAAGATGTTATAATCTAAACTTATTTGTTTTACAAAGTTGTGGTTTAACTGTATCGTGAATGAGAACTTTTTACTTGATCATTATTGAATCATAAGCAGTATATTGCTGGCAAAAATATAAATCCCATTGCAGCAGAAAACAAATCAAACATTACAAGGAGAACTCGCTTCAGTGTTCTGTTATGTACAGAACCAAATGTTAAAAAACCCCTTTTTTACTAAAATATATTTGAATAAACAGCAAATTGTTTAAACTTCGTTAACACGGTTTTGAATCGATTTTTCGATGATTATCTTTGCGTCGCATTATTTGTATTGTTCTCTGCCAAAGTAATTCAACTTTAATTTAAATATATTTTACTTGTTTTATTGTTGTGGAAAAGCAGCAAATGTGTCAGACACAGGTTTTACAGCTTAGAATTGTTTTCTCTGATAAATCACACCTTTCATATTGCTAAGTAAAACACTGTCTGAACTGCATTCAGTATAACACGGTCAGAAAAAACATACCAGGCTTGAGGTATGAATTTTATTAATAGTATTACACGGTAAAATGATCAGCAAAACTCGGAAACTTTTCCTCCGTGTTCAATTTCATAAATATTGGTTGATATTTTTTATTTTGGGTCAGTTATAGCCTTTTGCGTCTAATTAAAAAATCACCAATATGTTACAGATTCAGATTGTCTTTACAGGTTATCTGAATGATAAGTCGTTTTCGTGTTTGGTGTATAAGAACACAAAATTTTTCTTGAAAAAACACGTTTTACCTGTAAAATCAGTATTTTTCAAATTTTCTAACAGAATGGTACTATTCATTTGGAAAATCTTATCATCTATACTATACAGATACAATATTGTCTATTTCAAGCCTAGTACGTTTTACTCTAACCGTGTTATACTGATCTTACTGATTTTGCCGTGTTTTACTTATCGCTGTGAACAGTGTAAATACATCAATTAATTTAAATCAGAACAACATAGAATATACATAATAATTAAATATCTTCACAATATGAAGATTAGAAAAAATATATTGATACAGACATGCCTGTACACACGTCGACAAAACGACAAATATATTTTTGCAAATATAATTCGAACACGGGCCTCGGTGGCTGAGTGGTTAAGGTATTTCGTCTACAATTGATTATGTGGTCTGTCAACACTAAGTTTTGCGGTTTCGAGTCTCACTGCAAGCTGTGTGTATTCGACTCTTAATTCTTAATTGACAATGATTGCCAGTTTTCCTACCAAAGGTCGGGGGTTCTCGCCGGGTACTCCGACTTCCTCCCTCAATAAAAACTGGACGCCATGATATAGCTGAAAAATTGCTGAAAGTGTAGTTAAACATCATTTAAGCCAAAAACAAACAATTCGAACACAGCGTAATAACTTGCACACAGTGTTTATCATGTCCGTAAAGATGTATTAAGTTATGGATGTAAATTTATTTAATTATGGATACAAACTAATCACTTAAAAGCTGTATTACGGTAAGTACTAAAAAAATAGGATTTTCTTTTAGTAGAAAATAATTTTGTTTAAGCATATTTTTAAATGATGAAAGAGTCGGCAATTGACACAGGTTCAGATCCAATGAATTATACACAAAATAAACGAATCAGGAAAGAACGAATGTTGGTACATAAATAAACTTCAAAACTGTTGTGTAATATTGAGGTTATGCCGTAAATTATACGAGTTATTTTGTAGGTGGTACTACCTCAAATAAATAGGTGCTACTTTTTTAAATACATGTATTTTATAGAATAAAAGTATTTTTTAACCTTTCTTCTAGTTTTCAAATTTTCACATCCGGTCTCAGTGTAATAAAATCTCAGACTTAATCTACCTAATGCATGTAATCGGGTGACATTACGCGCAGTTGAATTATTGTTAGTGTATCAGAATTTACTTCCCGCAGTTATCCCATACTTCCGATGCGTATTCAAGGACATATCTTATAAAAGTAAAAGTAAGGTCTCTTTAGTGTATATATTAATTTTCTAAATCAATTTATCGAATAGTAAATACTTTGTCCAATTACAGTGGCTACTAATTATAAACAACCCTAAGTACATGTTAACTTAATAAATATGTGTCTGGTCAAAATTCAATGTTAAATTGATTTCAACGCTCCCAACATTGAATTTGACCAACAATTTGACCATTCTTTCCAGTGCGAGAAATCTGTTTTGATCATATTTTTATCGTTTGCTGTATTTTGAATACACGTGTCATCGGTGAAAGACGACCTAACCCTTAAATATCATTTGTAATATCATTTATAAAAACTAAGGACAATCGGGGATCCTTATGGCACACCCTCATTCATTTTGTCAACACACGAAAAAGGATATTTGATTACAACTCTATAAGTAAAACAACCGTTTAACCAGCAAAGAAGATCTTTTTCAATGTCATATTTAAATAGTTTATATAATAAAGCTCTTATCCCAAATCGCAATATTATACTTAAATACCTTTATCAGAAATTCAATAAAGCTGTTCATAATAATGCTTACAAGTGTATTTCTTTTTGCTTATTTCTCATACAACTTTGAATACTGTGTGGGTACATTGAGCAAAACCCGAGGCTAGGCGTATCTCATCTGCAAAACAATATCTTGTTATATATTTTCCATTGTAACATATGAAGTATATGAATAAAGCTGTTCGTAATAATTCCTACAAGTGTATTCTTTTGCTTATTTTTCATACAACTTTGAATACTGTGTGGGTACATTAAGCAAAATCCGAGGCTCGGCGTATCTCATCTGCAAAACAATATCTTGTTATATATTTTCCATTGTAACATATGAAGTATGAGAAACGAGCTGAAAACAACAATTCAGTCTATACTGGTTTATATCAATTATAGATCTTTTGGCAGATGTTTGAAAAAATGCTCGTAATAGCATTAAACGAAAGCAACAATATTTTTGTCTTGGTTATTTAATTACAGATTTTAGTAGAGATCTTCTGCATTCGATAAGCGATATTTTTTAAATTAACGGTCCCGTAATCTTTACCCGGTTCGAACAGCCTTATCGTCACTATTGGACCCAATTTTCGTGACCGACTCGGTATGTGTAATTGAGTGTAATACTTTGCCGGTAGACAGGGACATAAGAGACCATGATGGCCATTTTGGGATTGTAAGAATGGCGACTATTTACATATTAGCGAGCACGACTAGCAGTTGTTGAGTCAGAAAGCGATGTAAATTATGCGTCTGCAAAATTTACAGGCTCGTATAGTAACTTCCTGTATTTGTCCGTACTGAATACTTGTATTTAGAAGCAGATTGGAAAAAATTAAAACGAGACGCGAGGTAAAGACGTTTAATTACAGATTTTAGTAGAGATCTTCCGCATTCGATAAGCGATATTTTTTAAATAAAATAACTGGCCCGTAATCTTTACCCGGTTCGATACTCGAACAGCCTTATCGTCACTATTGGACCCAATTTTCGTGACTGACTCGGTAGGTGTAATTGAGTGTGATACTTTGCCCGTAGACAGGGACATAAGCGACCATGATGGTCATTCTGGGATTGTAAGAACGGCGACTATTTACATATTAGCGAGCACGACTGGCAGTTGTTGAGTCAGAAAACGATGTAAATAATGTGTCTGCAAAATTTACCGGCTCGTATAGTAACTTCCCGTATTTGTCCGTACCGAATACTTATATTTAGAAGCAGATTGGGAAAAATTAAAACGAGACGCGAGGTAAAGGCGCTTAATCGTTTTTATATATAATTATTAACTTAAAAGCTCCCGAGTTTCTCATAGAGTTAGTGCCACCTTCAACCGGATCTGGTAATTCGTACAACCTGCATAGCAATCAAAATATATCGCTGGAAAATATATAGCTATATGTAGAACAGCTTCATTTTATGGATCGTATTTCCGCTACAACCCGTCTGTGGAATTTACTTTTCCGAATACACGTTAACGTCCGGATATCTCGTCATTAAAATCACACGTGCAAAACAAATTTTTCAATTCTAAAAAGATTCCTTCATACTTTTTATATGGTGACAGATTAGTAACATCCAACACACTAGGCTAAGATATAAATGTAGCTCTCTTAATGAGGATTCCTTAATAGCTAATCTAACTTTCATGGCCTCATGCTCTTGTGTATATCCATATGAAAATGCAGAATACTACTTTTTCACTGCACGAAATGCAATGACCAAGAGCTGTTTTACTAATAATTTACATTCAGTCGAACTAGAATTTAATGACCTTGATGCTAATGTTAATGTTCAACTTGTATTATCAAGGTATGAAAAATTATCACACGATACTTATATTGTTGTTTTCGCACTTGTTCAAAATACATTAAGGCTACTGACCGTTTTTGTAACTCTAAAAGAATACCAAATATGCGGATGTGTACGTATTTATTTATTGGTTGGATGTCAACAATTTATTGTCCAGATTGCTTGTCTTATTGTATCATTTAATTGCTACTTTTGTGATCGCATAATTCTTGCAAATGCTTTCAAATTCTGAAGCTAACACTTAGCATTCACCTCTGAATAAATTGCCTTTAATATTTACAATTTCTCATAGAATCCAATAAATCAAGAATCCATGCACTTGTAAGTAATGTATGTTTAAAGTTATTTATATTATATTTGTTGTCTGTCTATATTTCACTTTTAACAGCACAATTACCGAACTGATTTGAGTTCGATTGCTGAAAACCCCATTTCGCGCAATTTTGATGACACACCTTCTTTGCTGATGATGCAGGCAAGAATTCGAGGAAGAATAAAATTCAATCTTGTCAATTCTTATGTAAGTATGTAATTTAAAGTAATTGTATAATTATAAAATTACATAACAATTGTCAACGTCAATTGTCAACTGTACTTAAATATAGGCAAAGTGTATATTTAATCAGCCACAGGTAAAAAAAACCAATTAAAACCACGTGGACAGTGTTTTTGTTTAAAGTCAAATGAAGGATGATTTCATTGTTTATATTCAGTGGTATAGCTAAGGCCTTACTGTTTACGTCAGAGCCCATTTTTCTGTAGAAGGGTATGGGGACCTTTGTTTTTGTATTTCATGTTTGTGTATGTCTTTTTTGTGTAGAAACCTCCGCTAGGCTACCCCACTGTCACGGATATTTCATATTGGCCTGATTATAAAGAATTATCAGTGATGTTATGATCGAGAATTTGTTACTTTTTATAATCTGTGCAAGACAGTATGTTCAGTTCGCCAACGTTGCAAAAAGATAAATGTTCAACCTGACTTTAGATTTATGCATAGTTATTTTGTAATAATATTATATTTTTATGTATTTGGGGAATCTGTTTAAAAATTTATATTTCTATCAATGAGTACACAAAGTTATTTTGTATCAAAATAATTTAGACTTAGAAATGAGAGTTCTTTTATTTGATAGCTGGTTTAAACATTTTGGCATGCGATTTGGCGATTGATAACATCTTTCGACAAATAGAAACTTGGCGGTTATCAACACTACGTTAATACTTGCATACATGTACTAAATAATCAAAATATAGATATAATTTATAGTGTATAGAATTATTCAAACATTATGAGCATAAATAAACAGAGTACTTTGAAGGGTGGGGGCTCTTAAAAGTTAATAATGTGTTTTTCTTGCAAATTCGAACAATGTAACGAACCAGAGATATTAAAAAAACAATCCCATTGTACAAATCCCAAACAAACAAACAAACAACTACTCACCGAATGAAAGTCTATACTACTTATTGCATATTACTAATTTAAAATAAGTTATATATTTTTTAACAGAGTTACTTTATAACCATTATTTTTGTTAATTTTATCTAACCATTATTCTGTTAATTTTACATCTTTTTATTTTCAGTGTAATTTTCAGTCGGAGAAGAGCATAACTTTTAGTGCAAATCAATATTTTCCATTTTAAACACTCTTATTGTTACTCATAAATTTTAGAGATTTATAGTATCATATAAAATGACCAGTGATTATTTATTTAAGTTGTGTACTGTATATGTACTATGCAATTGCCAAGCGAAACATTTGCCAACTGTATTCAGTATTTGTAATTTACATAAATTACATGGAATGCTCTTGTTGGGCTGCTATATTTTGATTATTATAATAAAATACTGTAATTAAAGAACCTTAGTGAGCAAGCTCACAATACCCCACGCGTTCCCATTACAGGAAGGTGGTATTTTGTATTTAGTTAGTATATTGAAGTTTCATGAAACTCCATGAAGAAATGAAACAGCTATCCAGTCGATAACATTGAATATATATGTACATGAAAGTTGACCAAGTTCCCTTCCAAAAATAGTGTTCCCCTTTTACAAATTCTACTGAGAATCAATCCTATCCAAGCACCTATTATTAGTTACAATTTCCCAAACTTTCAAGAAAATCCAAGAAGAAATGAAAGGGCTATCCCAGCGAAAACATTGAATTACATATACATGAAAGTTGACTAAGTCCCCTTCCCAAAGATATGGCCCCTCTCGACGAAATTCCTTGAAAATCAATCTCATCCAAGCACTTACTGTAAGTAGCAAATTCCCAAAGTTTCATGAAATTCCATTTAGAAATCAGGCAACAACATTGTATCTACATATACATTAAAGTAGACTAAACCCCCTTCCAAAAATGATCCCCCTTAATAAAATTACCGGAAAAGCAATCCAATTCAAGCACCTATTATAAGTGAAAATTTCCCAAATTTCCATGAAAATCCACGAAGAAATAAAAGCGCTATCCAGGCGACAACATTCAGTATACAAGTACATGAACGTTGACTACATCCCCTCCCAAAAATATGGTCCCCCTTGACGAAATTCTGTGAAAATCAATCCCATCTAAGCACCTACGATAAGTAAAAATTTCCCAAAGTTTCATAAAAATCCACAAAGAAATGATTGCGCTATTCAGGCGACAACATTAAATATACATGTTCATGAATGTTGACTAAGTCCCCCTCCAAAACATAAGGCCCCGCGCCGCTTGACGAATTTCCCTGAAATCAATCCCATCCAAGCACTTACTATAAGAAACAATGAGAGCGCTATCCAGGCGACAACAGCATGTCACACGGACGGACGGACTGAGGAAGAAGACGGGTCAAAAACATTATACCAACGGCAACTTTGTTGCCTGGGGTATAAATACTTGTATATACTAGATTGTATCTACAAACTACTTATATTAATGTCTACGACAAACAAGAATAAGTAAGAAAAGAACGGTTAAGGTTGACTAAAATTCATTTTGAGTAAAAATTAATGATAAATTGGAATAATTTAGTTTATTTCATGGTCATAATACTTTGTCTACATATTGGAAAACTGTTTAATCTAAAGATGTTTTTGAGATGTGGACAAAAAGGCAGATCTGTGCATTTATGTCGTCCATTCCTGTAAGAGTTGTCGCTGTCACACCAACATTTTAAAAAGTTGTGTATAAGCAAAGTTGGGGTTAGATTACAAAAAATAGTGCTCCTCTGCCTTTACAAAAGAACAGTGGGAACAATATAAAATTTCTGATGAATTCCATACCTTTAATCTCAAATGTGATCAAGAAACACTTGTGAATCACTGTGTTAAGTCCTTGTTTTAATTGGCATGTCAAATATGGTTGTACGTGTACATTATTCATTCTGAATTGTTTTTCACGAATTTATGAAAACGATATTTGGAGTAAAACTTATCACAGGTTGAATAATAATATTGTTTGTTCATTTCAGGCTGAATACTACAGAAGATGAGAAATAGCATTGTGATATTGGATTGGGATTTAAAAAGCTTTTGTTCAAAATAATAGTAGAGTAAGATGGAAATATATATGCCTAGAACAGTTCAATTTGTGATACTTCTTTCATAAATGTCACTAATTCATACATTTCTCATTTGTTGCTTAAATTATTACTGGTATTTGATTATTTGTCTGTTGTAGGACTTGGGCTTAAAGCCAACGTTACTGCTATATCATTGCGTTCAATTTTGTTTTACTGTTGAAGGATTCCATAGTACTCCAACAAAATCCATGTTTTGTCAATAAAAATAGAAATTGTCAATTAAGGGTTGGATTTGCAACCTCAATGTTGATTTCCAGGTTATCAATACTAGATGACTAACTTCCTTTACCAATTGTTCATTGATGGCCCTTACTCTGATTATGATGAAACATACAGGTGTATGCTTCCTTAACATTCAGACGCAATATTACACAACTGTGAAATAGCTTTCAAAGATTAGTTTTCATTATATTATGTTTTTTTGAAAAATATGGATTTTGAAGTAAAAGAAGAAAAATACTTCCGCAGAACGAGGCACATTTTCAAGCGTTTTTCCCTATATATTGCATTAATGGATTTTTTGGATGTTTGCTCTAATTCAAGCGAGCAGTTATTCAGCTATATTTAGGACGAGAACAAGTGAACAAACATTAATTCAACCAAAAAAGACGTGGGATTGGACATGGGGAACACAATATTCTGACTGCCACTGCAAAAGCATGAAGTATTGGATAATGGGGTAAATTTAGCCATTGTTTGCGTCTATAATGAACCTACTCTTTTTCGAAATCTGCAAAAGAGGTTTTTATCGTGCAAGGAGCGTCACACTCATAAAACACTCTACCCACTTCGCTTGTGGCCAGGCTTTCCGTATTATAGCCCCCAACAAAATGGTCTTTCTTATCCGCTACCCGGGGACGTGCTGGGCTGCTTTGTGAGTAGAGCACTAAGAAGCCTCCCAGTATGGTCCCAAAATATATTCTTAGAGTTGTTAATTGTGGGGTATAAATGACCTTAATTTTGTTTTTGGAATGGCTTTATCACAATTGTGTACTTTTTACATAACCAACACCACAATATCAGAAAACAATGCTTTCTACTGTTTGTTACTGCTGCCTGATGTGTGTAGACTCTAATGCCTTTTATTAAAATGCAAATTCGGGTACATGCTTCAAACTGCACATTTAAATGCGCATTCCCTTTCAATTGTGCAAAATTTTAATCGACTAACAGAGATAAAATAATTCAAGAGTTGGAAATGTTTCTTCAAAGAAAGAAATTTATCAACGCTCATTAACTGCACCATAAATCAATTCACCAAAAAATCTATAAAACCAATTAAAAATGGGATAAAATTGAACCTACACTTTTGATGCCTTTAGTTTTGCTTTTTTTCTCGCCAGTATCTTTAGATACTGATGGTTTATTTAAAGAATTGCAAAGATATGTTATAATATTATTAAAATATACCTCTTTATAGAATATTCCAAAAAGTCTTCTTGACTATTAAATTTTTTTCTTTACATAAACAGATTTTAAAACTTTTGCTTGGAATGAAATGAATCAATAGACTCATCAGTCCGTTCGCGCGTTGTGAAGACGTATAGAAAGTTCTCCGGCCTATACAATGGATGAAAATGCAATTTTAAAATCTCATATTTAAAATAAGGCGATTTTCAAAGTATAAACAATAATCCATTGATGTTTATAAATACATGCAATTCTATTAATATATGTTCCTTGAGGTGAGCAATTTTTTTTTAGAAATCGCATTTTTCTCTTAGACAAAAGGGTATAACTTTGAAATGAAATCTTGTTTACCAAATTGGTTGAAGTTATGGAGGTGTAATAGCTACTATAAAAGTAGAAATCTCAGTGGTTTCACGTTTACCAATAAAGAGGAAACCATGTTGGTACATGTATAATGTTTACCAAATAATTGATTAACTAAGTTGTGTTGGTATCATGTTTCAAATAACCAAAATTGTGGTGATATTATGTTAACGTTATTATGTTAGTGTCATATGTACCAAGTTAGTACAATCGAGTTGTTATTATGTTTACCGAGTAAGTGAAATTCATGCAGGTATCATGTTTACAACGTAAGACTGGAGTTATGCCATGTTTACCAAGTATGTGAAATTTTGTTTGGTATCAGTTTACCAAGAAAATGATATCCAGTTGGTATTGTGTTTACCCTTTTAAGTGGAAATAGTCTTGGTATCATGTTTTTCAAGTGAAAATAGCTTTATTTAATTTTTGATTATATACAAGTATAAGCTTGTCCATTTAAATATTATAGAAGTGGCATTAAATGGTGTGTGTATTTCAAACCAACCAAGCAACCAATGCTTAGATACAAATGCTGAATGTAAGATGGACTCTGGATCAACATATAAATGTCTATGTAAAAGTACATTCTATGCTAATAATGCCAATATTTGTGCTGCACGTAAGTTTAATGTTAATTAAGTTGATAAATTGTTCCCTATTATTCGAAATGTATAAAAGACTGATTAGTGATGAGCTATACAATAAAAAAAGAATGTTTTAACCAATATTGTATACATACAAAATACACGGATTCATCACACTGGCTTTCAGGATTTAAACATAGCAAAATTTTAAAATATAAACATTATTAACTGAAAATGTTCTAAAGCTTACAAAACTGAGTCATTTTGTGAGTTTCATTTAGTGCTGATTTTTTTCACCCAAAATTGCTGATCATGTTTGTCGCAGGAAGTTTGACATTTCAACGTTCGCAAGCAGCTTGTTTGTTTTTAGTGGCCTGTTAATATTTAGAGGATTTTTGCATATAATTTCTTAATTGCAGGCATTCCATTTGAAAATGCATGACTAATATTTGGTTCAATGATATGATATCAATAGAAATGAGAAATAATATAATAGCCGATTTTCAGATACAAACACTAAGTGTAAAATAGAGTCTGCTACAATTTATATAGGCGTATGTAAAAATGATTTATATATCAACACAAGCTATGTATGTGCTAGAAGTAAGTATTCTAAAATAAGCTTGTATGGTAAACGGTAAAGTAATTTTTATTTTAATTAGAAATTCAGTGTGCTTAATATAAATTTGTTAATTGCAATCTTACAGTCTCTTGTAATAAGACAACTTTTTAAAATTCAGTATAAAAATACTATGAAAGGAATGGCCTCTTTTAAGGAGTAAATTTGTATTTTGCAATTTAATGATATTTTAAAAAAGGTAAGCATAAATTTCTGTAAACCATGTTGTCGTGTTTTTACTATTTGTAGAAAGTATATTGGGTAATACATGTATTAATGGACAGCCAGCCAATCAGTGTTCAGTAACAAACACAGAGTGTATACCAAACACTATAGGAGGCTCTATGTACACATGTATCTGTTTGGCAGGTTATTACAGAGATGGTCAGACCTGCAAACCATGTAAGTCAAGAGAGGTGTTATTAAACAAATAAAACATTACTAGGTATATACATATAAACAAACATTACAATTACAAATGTTATAACGGTGTCTATATATAATATTCTAGGATGTTCTTCCTTTATTGACTGGTTCTGTCTTATTTCTGTAAGTGGAAAAATTAGTTTAGTTATGAGCTAATACGATTTTATAATACTGCTTTAGAAATTAAAGATCTCTTTGTGTATTATTGCTATTACACACTAACAGGGCCAAGTAATATAGAACCCCTTAATCTACAACCTTAATTTACCTTGAAACGCGGATGTATGTTTAACCATGAATATACAATGAATTTCAATATTATTTTGAAGTAATTTAATATTAAATTTTAAAAGTTTACCGAAATATATCCTGATCTGAAACTCTTACATATTTAGATGTATATCATGTGATCTTTGAAATTTGTTTAATGGGGTGTGTGTGTGTGTGGGGGGGGGGGGGGGGTTAATGGAGTTATAATTATATTGGATGGATTTAACATTAATGTTACAACATGTGTTATGTCTTGGCGTAACGTCTATGGACCTAGACGTTACGAAAATAATTAACAGCATGTTGTATCATGAACGCAGTGTTTTATATAAATTTGCTAAGAATAATCAAGAGATGAGTATGTATGCTCTAAACTTAAACGAAAATATTGTATGTAAGGTCAACAAATCCTATTGGCAAAACAGATATGCAATACTCAATTACCATAAGAAGCAATATACCATAAAGGTAGCGTCTTCATTAAATTGTATTTTCACACGAAACGATGGCAAGAGCTTCTCATTATTATAAGCACCGTCCTTCTTATTACTTCTCTATATTTCAACGTTGAAAAAGATAGACTTAAAGAAAACAATTTTGACTGTCATTGAAATAGTTTTAAGTATTGACTAGGAACAAATGATATAGCCTTCAGTAGTAGCTACAATCAGCTTACTATTTCTTAAACTCCACAAAAGGCTTCGTCATCAGGCAATGAGCTTTGATTCTGCAAACACGTTACGCAAAAAGAGCAGTGGTCAGCCTTTACGTATTATAACATAACAAACTTAAAAAAGGGCATCCATATCCCAGTATGGTCCCATTAAATGTTAATAATACAATAGATCCATTTTGTAAATAGAAATGATGATACATTAGATATATTATTAATTTTGGTATTTTCCATTCGATATAAAATATAGTTATGAATATTTGTAAAAAAATTATAAATAAGCACGTGATTTCACATTTTAATAATTTACAATATATTTGTTAAATTAGTTTATTAGATCAATAATACATAATGTTTTCCCTGAAAAATCACTTCAAGGTTATTACACAACTAAATCACACAATACTATTTTGTTTAATAAAGATATAAATGTTACATTATATACTCACTCAAAAAAGAAACGCAACATACGAAAAAATGGGAATTTTACTTCATATATTATTTTAACAATTTATCATATAAATAATTGATACAGAAATGTAAAAAATGGCACACTGCTTGCTCATGAGTTATTTTACCATGGAATATAACATATTGTCACATATTGTCAAAAAATCACGCAAAAATGTCAGTATCTTTTGTACCCACCATTTCTTGTAACATATCCTTTACTCTTCTTGGCGTGGATTCAATTGAACGTTGAGTACTAACACGCTGTATCCTTTGCCACTCATACTGAAGTGCCTGCTCTAAATGCTGCTGATTTTTCGGCGGTGGTTGTTGTTGGAACACGCGCCGATCCAGTTTATCCCACAAACGCTCAATTGGGTAAAGATCCGGAGATCATGATAGCCAACGTATATCATTGCCGTTATGTTGCTCTAAAATATCTACTGTCACCTGTGCTGTATGTGGACGGGTTGAAAAATTTCCCTTTGAGTGTCAATTTCGGGCAATAAATGCAGCCGTATAATTTCGTCTGTATACCTAACAGCGTAAAGATTGCCTTGACTATGTATCAGCTGTGTGTTCCGGGCATAAGAGATAGAAGTCCACATATTAACACTGCCCCCGCTAAAATGGTCTCTTTCTACAACACAGTTTTGCGCATGTACACTTGTATGCGACCTTCTCGCTTTTCAAGCTGAAACCGTGACTTATCGCTGAACAACACTATTCCGTAGATGGAATAATCTAGTGTAACGACATGTGCCCGAGTTGCAACACGCGGACGCCCTGAACGTAGTCGGTCTGTGGTAGTACCAAGCTGCTGGTAGCGTCTCCAAAGGAGTGAAATTGTGCTGCGATGAACATTGTACGTTCTGGCAACAGCATTATGCGATTCCCCGGCCTCGATTCGACCGATAGCGATATTCCCGGTAGCAGCATCTAACCTTGGCATAGCGTCATCTCATCAGAATTTTTTGTTTACTAATGCAGTCAAGAAAGGAAATAGCGGGGTTTTATACTGATTGTCTGCGTTACAAAAATTCCCATTATTTGCACGTGAAAGTCGACCCTGTTTTTTAGCAATGCGTAATTTATACTGTTAATAATTAAACATGTAACATCTTACACAATTAAATGGCAAATGACTGGACTGTATCAAGGCTTGTTTCATTTTGTGTATAAAGTGCAATGTTTGTTCTCCTAAAACTTTCGCAGCTATATTGAAGTCATTGTTAATGTATCAAAAAGATAAAAATTACAATTTAAGAATTTATTGCAAAATATCTTGCTGTTTTATACAGCCTTAAATAATAATTAAATTGAAACTTCTGTAACCCTTCTACAGTTTAATGAAGCCGGTGTTATTCTGATATTTTATAGGTGACAGCTGTGTATTTAATAAAATTATTTATAAATTCTCACTTAATCCTGATCATGACAAATAAAAATACCCAGGAACCTGCATATGTATTTAAATAATTACCATTATATATTAATTTTGCTTTCAAATCATAATTTATTACTTTTTACATCATATATATCCCAAACATATACAGTGAAACTTCTCCAAACCGGACCTTCAGAAAAACAGATTCCCCTTCAAATCGGCCATTTTAAAAAGTACCGGCCATTACCCATTAAAGGCATGATAATTATCGTCACAAAAACGGCCAGCTCTATAAACCGGAAACCGGCCACCTTTTTAAAGTTTTGATTTAATTTACCAAGTAAATTTTACCCCACTATACCGGCATATACCTGTCATAAATAACTGGAAAAAAAACAGGAAATCATTACCTAATTTAAAGTCGTACATAACCCGTCATAGCCTAGCTTAGCGTAAAGTGTTGTGTACACAAACTAGCACTAATCAGTATGTTTTTGTGGTGACCATTGGTATTTTATGCCATTTTAGTGTAATTTTGTCGAAGCTAATAAAGTATGGGTTAAAAAGAAAATATTGATTTACAGTAATTAAATGTCATTAAATATTATTGTTTGTTAAATATATGATGCCATCCGATAAATCTTCCACCTAAAGATAAATTTTGCGATTCGCGGTAGCATCAACACAATTTGTCGATATTTGTATGAAAACTCTTAAAAAAAGATATTGAACTGTATCCCTGATTTTATTTTAAACGACCTTGTCCGGTAAATCCTCTCATGCATATTGACAAGATAATCGTAACAATCACAACACACACTTGGTAGTCTATATATATGATTTTGGTAACTGTCGTGAAAATAGATTTTACCGTATACTCACAATAAGTGTTTTTACTACACATGATTTCTTTCAAAATATAACCAACAAATTGGTTTCAGGGGCCTCGGTGACCGAGTGGTCAAGGTAGTTCGTCTACTATTGATCACGTGGTCTGTCAACACTGAGATTGCGGGTTCGATTATCACTGCAGGATTGCCAGTTTTCCTACCACAGGTCGGGGCTTTTCTCCGGGTACTCCGGCTTCCTCCCCCAATAAAAACTGGACGCCATGATATAGCTGAAAAATTGCTGAAAGTGGCGTTAAACACCATCAAACAAACAAACAAACAAATTGGTTGCATATATGCTGGCTCCCGACATCGCATACACAATAACGTCTGCATGATTTAAACAAGGTCAGCTAGTACTCGTCCATAAATAACACGCTTTTCCGTTCTTAAGTAATTTTATTTAGCGTATAAGTATGCATGTATGCAGCCACCACAATAGACGTCGCTGGAAACGGATGGAAATGCAAACGTTTACGCAGATCAAAACGTAGTAAAAAATCTGATGTTTCATTCTGACGTCCTATGCTAGTACAATAAGCTGTACAGTGATTATAGTGTACAGTTCAAATCTTATATTTCATATGGCTTTCAAATATACAACAGGTGACTTAGATTAAATTCGATACAACGTCACTAGCGTTTCATTTTTTTTGTCTCATTAGGATCGAAAATTTTCGTCTAATCTATGGTTTAACCTGCTATTTGTTTTCTTACACACATCAGTTTTATCTTCAGTAACAGAACTAAAAGTTTTAACCCTGACAGTCCCAGATGCAACAACAGGAGAAACTTATTTTCTGGTGCAATGGACTAACCCAGCTGCTATTGGCTTCATCAATACATATCGTTTGATAGTATCTGCTGACGGACGAATAGATACTATTATTAATATAGCTAAAACAGACAAAAGTTATAATGTAACAGGCAGAACACATGGAAGAAGATATATAATTTATCTTCGAACAGTGGAGACTTTGACTCGGCCATCAGAACAGACCACAGATGTTACTATTACAGATGGTTGTAGTAGGTATTTAAACATATAGAGTTTTTGGTTAAGTACAGGTATAAAACAGTAGAAACATCTGGGACATTGTCGAAACATTAAGTACTAATTTGACAATGGGTGCAAGATTCCGAATTGTATAAACCTCATTCTATACTGTAGCTCACATAAAAGTCTTGCATTTTGATTGGCTAACATCCAATATTCATACGTATACAACACAAAAATATGTTTATTCTATGTAGGGTTCGGGTATACTACCCATCTACCGCCTTCGTTCTGCTTCGATTGCAAAATGTACCCACCGTGTGAAACTGAACATGTTTTTTAACGATGTGAATCAAATTTATATATTTAAAATAACATAGAGCAATCAAATATGAACCAAACTTTTCAAATATCAGTGATAGAAAGAAAATGGGTGTTTCTTTTCCAAATAATATCGGTCACAAAACTGTATAATCTGGTTGTGCCGAAATAACAGTAAAATATTTGTACCAGTGCAAACAACATTATTATGACCTAATGCTTCGTTACCAACATTTGATTGTAAACACAAAGGTAAATACTAGAAACTTAATATTTTTTTTATTAATAGTCAAATTTGTAGACAGCTTCATTGTTCATGTGATTTTTGGAAATAAAGTCATCCCAATAATATTTTAACATTGGAGAAGAGACGAAATGTTACAGCAATCAATTGTATTCATTACCTGTTACATTTGTTGTTTCTCTGCGTTTTTCAGTATAGCAGTAGCTATATATTGCTAAAGTATTGCTTTATATTTATTAAATACTTTGTAGCATGCTAATGTTATTCATGACTTCTTTAAATCTTTTGGAAATCAATTTATATTATATAAATAAAAGGCTACATGTTTTAATATAAAGCATAACTGTTGTTTTTAAAGGAAAATGTTACAAGCATAGCCACAGAGATTGCCACTTTCCCAAGAAATATTATTATCTTAGAAATTTAATGTAACAGTGTTTCTTGACACAACTTTAACGGTTAGAACATCGATGACCATGCATAAAATTGAAATTTGAAGGCGTAACAGGTAATGTGCAATATTTTTGATAACCTGGATTGCTCTATTTGAATAAGCTCATCGGAGTTTACCTTACAAAGCAAATTATTCGAAATTTTGTTTCAATATAAAACCCACATGCAGAACGTTTATTTATCACTTACATGGTACCTACATTTTTCAACAAAATGTTTCACAATTTATGCATTTAAGCTCTACGGCAATTATTTATCATGTGATCAAAATGAAATCACGTGATCAAAATCTGCTTAATGCTGATATTGATTTTGTTTCGTCCGGAAGTTGATATCGTCAAAAAACAGTAACAAAGTGAATGAAGAAAAGTACAAAAAATAATTTTAAGAAAGACTTGATAATAAAGTTGACATAGATAAAAAAATAAATGTTAAATTTAAAATTAACAACAAAAATTTCATACTATTTTTTGTAATCTCTAAATCGATCTTTAAAAACTGACAATCAAATTACATTTCATGTGACAACACCTTTACAAAGAAAGACTTCACGTGACCACTGGAATTTAGAGGCACTTTTAGGGTGTTCGGAAGTTACGTCAATTACGAAATGCACAATAAATATTGATAATAGAGGACTATATTGCCTGTGCTCGCATTTTGGGAATGACTACTCCATATTATATTTGACTTAGAATTTGTGCATTCATACTATGACAGGCTGTTTGCATCGTTTTCGCCAGATGTTGTGTGTACAAGCATTGTTTTCAGTCTCGATCTTCTTTACCGATTGTTTTCATATTAAACTAATGTCCCTGGAATAAATTCAAGCATATTTACAGTTATATATCCACTACAGTTTTGCATAAAGTAGCAAAACTTTGTTTTTGTAATGTTTCTAAACAAGACCTTTTATTTCACAACCGGCCACATTGATGATGTTTTGTCCCTCAAACTGAAACCCTGGCGAGCTTGAAAAACACCACCAGTACACTGGTCAGCCACATACTTAGATATACTTCTAGAAATGGACAGGAAAACTACAAACTCTACGAAAAACTTGATGACTTCAGCTTTCCTATTGTCAACCTTCCGTTTATCGACAGCAAAATTCCAGCCGCTCTAGCGTATGGTGTGTACATTTCACAACTTGTAACTCAGCAAAAATGTTCGATAGTATGATTCGGGTTACTCTCTTTCTGTTTTTTTTGTGTTTTTGGTTTTTGTGTTACGTTTGTCTATATCTGGATTTGTAACTGTCCCTTGACTTTTGTCTCTTGGTTTTCGGTCGGTTTTCTTTGCTGTTTTTCTTTTTTCTTAAACGTTATTCTAGATCCTGCGATCTGTTTTCCGATTTTCTATACCAATCACTGCTGCTGACTACTTAACTACTCAGGCAAGGGTTTTTTGTTTCTAGGTTGATGCTATCTCGCCAGAAGTTCTTTTGTCGTCACCATGACTTAAATTCTCGTTATGGGAAATCAATCTCTAACATACTATCGAACATTTGTGCTGAGTTATCGGTAGTGTTTCCTTTTCCTGGATTTGACTTTTTACTTGACATAACAATGAATAACTCGACGGGTTTCTAAAGGCACATATTACTGCAGATGTCATCCAGTATACAAAAGTCTCAACCTGGTGACACTACGTCCACTGAGTTGTGTTATAAGAAGGTAAAAAAAACAACATCATTTTACATACGTTCCTGAAAGTAATAACAAAATACCGAACACAAAAAACTGTCCAAACGACAATCCAAGAAACCGGTAAACCAGAGAACCAACAACAAAAATATAGCAAATACAACAATGGTCCTGAGTTTGTACAGGCATTTCAAATGGTAGATTATACCAGGTATTTTCCGCTTCGCGCTTCCATTATTGTAGTGTGTGAGTTGGTGTGTTGATGAAAAGGGTTAGGTTTTGTACACCACTAGTCACCATATAGGTGTATCTGATAATCATTGGAGCACAATAAATATGCACTTAGTTGAAAAGGGGAAAGTATTTTTAATCATACCTCAATATTTATAAATAATTTGATAATATTTATAAACAAAAAAATGGAATATATTATAAAACTGTGAAAAGCGAGGACGACTCGGTTTTTCGTACAGTGGTGATTTTTGCAAAGCTCTTGCATACCAAGCAATTTAGAAATATAGACGCCATATGCAATAGAAGCTGATATATTGCTGAATAATTGAGGAAATGTATAATTTTGTAATTAAAATCGTCTCGTTTGTCTTATCCGCTGATAACCTGCTTAGAAGCACATCCTCATATAAGAAAATCTAGCACGCTACAAACATGTTCCCTGTTGTAGCATAATTTACTTTTTCGAAATTTAGAAGAAAAATAGTCCAATGTGGTACGTTTGCATGCGAAAATAAGTGGGTTCTCCTTGATATATAGTTCTTTAATGAAGTATTCATATTAATGTGACTTACATTCAAGCAATAGGGGCCTCGGTGGCCGAGGGGTCAAGGTAGTTCGTCTACTATTGATCATGTGGTCTGTCAACACTGATATTGAGGGTTCGATTCTCGCTGCAGGCAGGGTGTACTCGACTCTAATCTTAATTGACAAGGATTGCCAGTTTTCCTATCGCAGTTCGGGGGTTTTCTTTGGGTACTCCAGCTTCCTCCCCCAATAAAAACTAAACGCCATGATATAGCTGAAAAATTGCTGAAATTGGCGTTAAACACCATCAAACAAACAAAAACATTCAAGCAATAGAGCAAAAAGCATTGTCTGCAAGGAAAACATCATATTTGTCATGGAGGGATTTAAAGCACCTTATAGAATTCTCGTCTTTGAATACACATTTTCGTCGATTATTTATGCAATGTGTAAGATTCTTAATGCGACGTTGTACCAATGACTTATTGTACCAGTTAGACAGTGTATCAAGTTGTGTGTCCTTTTCCCCTTCTCTTTTATTCCAATCTCTGATATAGTCTTAGAATGCATTCATAGTAGATTTGAAAATTTAAATTTCAATCTCATGGGTGAAGTTCTCTGAATTTAGGACCACGAAAAATAATGTTTCAGAGATTTTTGTGGTCAGTGAAGCTCAGATAACCAGTAGTGACATGACCAAAGGTTTGGTATATGAAAGGAGAATGAGAACAAGTACATTAAGTAGGTTGGTTGAGGTATGCTTCAATGACTACGTCCTACAATCCTTGTTTGTAACAAAAGATTTTGTGAGCAATGATGTTGGTATGGAAATAACCCGTCTTTGAATACAGATTTAGGTCGCTTAAAGTAGGTCAAAGCTATCGTTCTTAGTATAATCTTGCTTCACGAGTATGTCATTGCAAAATTCACAATATTTTAAAACAGAAACTGTTTCGATTGTTGTATAGTAAAGAATCTTCGATTACCAACGTTTATTGCACGCTCGTTTGATCAATTACTTCAAAGCAAAACCTCTTGACCTCTTTTGTCGAAATTCTTTATTCATTTTTAGAGTCCTTCAGGTCACGTGATATCTGGAGATCTGTGTTTACAATGAATGTCTCTTAAATATTTTGTCAATAGGACCAAAATAGCGGCGTAAACATAAATCCAATAACTGAAAATACAACTATAAATTTATTATTGATTAAATAGATGATTATGCCAGAAAATTTCAGAAATAAGAAGACCAGGACGTTGATACCTTGTCTGAAGGGATCAAAGACCTGGGGTCATTGGTTCAAATCAAAATCAGTTTATAAAAAGGTCGATGAGTATAAAAGATCATCAGTCCTACATATAAGAATCGATGATGCTAAAACTATGTTCAATATTTATAACAAATATGTTGTTATATCTGCGAATGAAACCAATACCAACGTTATTTTTTTTATCTGCAAGAAACATTTTATATAAAGAGCCATCTGACAATTTTAGACCAATGAAGAGAATTTTAGGACTTGTATTGCTGATTATTTTTGCTATTTACATACATTTTCACTCTAGCTGTTATAGTTTTTGTAAGTAACAGGTCAAAAACGGATAGTTTCAAACACAAATTTTCATTAAAGGGCAATAACTCTTTATAGGAGTCATGTGATAATTTCAGATTTAAAGTGAATTGTAGAGCTTATATTGCTGGTTATTTTTTACCTGTACAGTTTTACTCCAGCTGTTATAGTTTTTAAGTTACAGCAGAGAACGAAATTTTATTTAAAAAATGGTCATTTTAGGGCAATAACTTATATAAAGACAATTTCATACCATTAAAGTGAATTGTATGACTTGCTGATCGTTTTGCAATTTACAGCTTCACTCTAGCTACTAAAGTTTTCAAGTTATATTGTAAATACTGAAAATTTTGTCATTAATCTTCATTAAAGGGCAATAACACATTACACAACTTCACACTAAGGAGTACATGTAACTATGAAAGACCTTAATGTGCTGATCAATTTGAAGTAACGTCGACACCGTTTTCTATTTTTAGTAACAGTGGCAATTTGTGTACTTTGATAAACAACCTGGGTATAAATTGGAATCTAGAAACCTTACGAATAATTTTGCTCAAGTTTAACAAAATTGAACCTGTGGTTTTAGAGGAGAAGATTTTTTTAAAAGTTTACGACGTACGACGGACGACGGACGCCAAGTGATGGAAAAAGCTCACATGGACCTTCCGTCCAGGTGAGCTAAACGGATATTGCACACTCGTACACTTCTATATTGTTTTTATACCCCCGCTTGACAGAGTCGGGGGTATATAGAGGTCCTCATGTACGTCCGTCCTTCCGTCAATCCGTCTGTCCGTCCGTCCGTTTGTTCGTCCACATTTGGTTTCCGGATGATAATTCAAAACGTTTGCATCCGATTTTAATGAAACTTTAAAATATTGTTATATATCAGGTTGGTATATCAGGATGGTAAGAAGCTTATTGATTGTGGGTGAAATCCGTCAAATTTCATGGTCGCATTCCACGAAAAACGTTGGGAATTTTAACAAAACCATTGTTTCCGGACAATAACTCAAAAAGTTTGCATCCGGTTTTAATGAAACTTTGAGATATTGTTATATATCAGGTTGGTAAGAAGCCTATCGATTTTGGGGGAAGTCCGTCAAATTTCAAGGTCGCAGTCCACTAAAAACGTTAGACATTTTTACAAATAAGTTGTTTCCGGACAATAACTAAACAACTCAAAATATGAATGAAACTGAGGGACTTTGTTATATATTATGTTGGTAAGAAGCGTATCGGGGAAATTCGTCAAATTTCAAGGTCACATTCCTCGAAAAGCGTTTGTATCAGTGATTGCTAGTTATTAGGTAGTTAATGGCGAGCTTTCACTTGTTTTTGTTCAAATATTTAAATGAAATGTTATCAAAATTACTAAGGTGACAAGTTCATTGAAAGAAACTTTCATTGATCGCTAGATCGACTTTGTCTAGTTACTATTAGGAAGTTAATGGTTAGTTTTCACTTGTTTTTGTTCAAATATTCAAATAAAATGTAATCAAAATTACTAAGGTGACAAGTTGATTACCCCAGACGCGCGTTTCATCTATTCAATAAATGCTTAAGGTATTATTCAAATTAAATGATTAAATAATGTAAGTCCGCTGGGATTGTGTAAATACACAATACAGGTAGTTCAAAATACTATGTAAAGGGTCTAAAGGAAGCTACCAACCAGTATATTTATTAAGTATAGGATCTACAAAATGACGATTCAACATCAACAAAAAATAATATACAAGTCTAGAAGATTATGCAACGATGCATATGACGGTAGTGTTGTCAAAATTATAGACACAGTTTTACCAAACAATGGCCTTAGTCAGTGTAAATATGAATAAATGACGTCAACAAATAATGAAATCGTGAACTTTCCAAAAACTATAACGGAACATTTCTCTATATTGTTTTTATTATTAGCTACTTGATGGCGAGTTTTCACTTTGTTTTGTTCAAATATTCTATCAAAATGTTAAGAAAATTACCAAGGTGACAAATTCCTTACGCCTGACGCGTTATGTGAAGAATACCTTAAGCATTAGAGTGAAACGCCACTGATGAGTCTTGAATAGACGAAACGCGCGTCAGGCGTAATGACAGTTATTAGGGACATATGAAACAGACTACCTATACGAATATTACATAAATTTGTTGAAGTTGTGGAAAAGGAAAAGAGAACTGCGGTTGAAATATGTAGAGTTTCTGCTTTTGAAAGTGTAAACGGTGTGCAGGGCTGATTTAAAAAAAATAGTATTGTATAAACCTTAAAGTGATTGTTATAACTTTTGTAAGCAAAACTTGATTACCACCATTTAAACAATGGACAATCACGGTATTTTTAGTGAACCCCACTGAAATAACAGCAATACTTTTTTAAAATTCGTAAAACATCTAAAAGAATCAGCAATAAATCTTTCTTTGTTATGAGGTTTATGTAATGTACGAACGCAATACAGTGAGGTAGATAAGTATTTGTGGTAGTACAAAGGTAAAGAGGACTAAACTTTAATCCAAGTTCATAGCAATACATACGAATTATATCTGATTCAATGCTTTATCAGCTTGAACCACCACCTATATGTCAGGAAGACAAGCAATATGTTTCGGTATATTAATATTGCTCAGTAAAAGATTATTATTTTTCTTAAAACATGAATAATAGATATTAATAGCTTGTTTGTTTGTTTGATGGTGTTTAACGCCACTTTCAGCAATTTTTCAGCTATATCATGGCGTCCAGTTTTTTTGGGGGGAGGAAGCCGGAGTACCCGGAGAAAACCCCCGACCTGCGGTAGCAAAACTGGCAATCCTTGTCAATTAAGATTGGAGTCGAGTACACCCTGCCTGCAGTGAGAATCGAACCCGCAATCTCAGTGTTGACAGACCACGTGATCAATAGTAGACGAACTACCTTGACCACTCGGCCACCGAGGCCCCAATATTAATAGTAAAATTATTAATAAACTTAAAAACTCTATTACTCCTCCATATGAGCTTTTGCCACCACTTTGCATGCATTCTTCTTTATTAGTTTTTAATATTTTTCCCTAAGGCCTGTAAGCTTAAGTTACGTACCACACAATTTTTACCGTCACAACTAAATTAACAATGTTGGTGTTATGACTACATGTACAAATAAAACACGGATGTAGCTGTAAGCACGAAGTGGATGTCTTGAATACTTATAGACAACGTTAAAGGCATTTTTCAGAATATAGATCCAGATACCATTTATTTCGTGCAAAAGTGTCGTTATATATTGTATTTTTTATTTGGTCTGTTTGTCTTTTCCTTTTTCTAACTGGGTTATGTCTACAGCCAGATATGAGTAATTACAAACCGGGTTTTACTCTGACTGACAACTGTGGACAATAAAATTATTCGAGTATAGGTCAATCGATATTTGATGTGACATCACCTTGAAGTGAAAAAATTAATTTTCTTTTAGGGCACGATTATATTATTGCAGATCTTGGTTATCTCCCCCTTACTAAAATTTTAAGATGTGCTTCACATAATAATCAGACTTGAGAGAGTATTGTAAAGTATACTGTTAGAAGGTTGCGTCTCTTAGTTCAACATTCTCCTCCTTGTTCAACCATTGAAAAAGTTTTGATACTACATCTCTCCGCTATTGTCATTACTTGAGTTCGTCATCTATAAATTTTAAATTTCAATCTTCGTTTTCAATGAACCTTATTACAATGAGCCAATCCTTTGTCACAATGTTTAATGTATTGCTTCCTACAAATAAAAATGTTTTATGTTAATTTGAGATTCACAATGGCCCCTAAAACATATTTTAAAGTGTTAAAGTGTTTAAAATGTTCAACTTCAAATGTACGTTAATGTTTATTAAATCGTTATAAAGAAAGCTGATGTTTGTATGTTGTTTATATCTGAAATATGAGATGGCGACCACCGCTGAAATTAATTTGGCATAAAACTGTTGAAAAGTGTTTAAAAACCTTTTTCTCTTAATAAATATTTGAAGTTTAAAACAGTTTACAATTTAAACCCTTACTATATAAAATGAGGACAGATACAACCAGGTTTTGAAAAACATTTAAACAAATGGTTTGATTTATTAATTTAGGACCTGCTATTCCTGGTGCCATTATACCAAGTACCTTTTCTGCACCAACAATTAGCATTTCATGGACCATAACTGGAGATGTGGACTTTTTAAGTGGCTGGATAAATGACTCAATAGTATCACCATCCACATTTAATCTGACAGCCATAAGTGGACTGCAACCATCATTGACAGTTACCAACATGAGACATGGAGAACGTTATTCATTTACAGTGATGTCACACAGTAATGGATTCAGTAGTGATCCTAAAACACAAACCATTAGAACAACACCTGCAGGTTAGCGTAAATATATAATTGGGTTTAATTAAATGTGCATGTAGACGTCATAAAAAAAGTTTTACTTAGAATATCGAGTCTATTGTTAACTTACGTACAACACAGCAATAAAAACGAACAGACATAATTATTCGATTGTTTGTTAGTGCTTCTAATTGTGTTTACCGTGAAAAGAGCAAAATCCACTAAACATGTTAAATTGTCCAAAATAACCTAACATTATTACTATTTTACACAGAGGTATGATATATTACTTAGATTCTCAATGCACTTTTTTATGTGAATTTCTGATAATTTATGATAGCTGTATGCAAAATAAAGGATAAAAGATTTTGATCCTTTGAAATTTTCTATACAACTAAAACTGTTTGAAGGTAATTTAAAAAATGACTTTTTTTTCCGTATTGATCGTGGGTTTTGGAGTTACGTTGTTTATGGTGAATGCATATTATAAAGTAAGCAGGTAGTTTTTTTCCTGAGATGCGCTGATCACTTGGAGTCTGTTATTGTCGTATTCAACCGTTTACCGTTTTGAATGTTTTTATCTCATCTATTGCTTTGTCCCGTCACCTGTAAACTTTTTACGGTTTTATTACTTTTTTATTATTATTGTGTAATTGAATCCAAACTTTAAAGGAATAATGTTTGCGAAGTATTGTATCAGTTCCTTGTTGTGAATTAATTTAACAGCAGACAGTCGTGCTGACATTAAGCCAATCATCTCCTATAAAACTAAATTCAAGACCAAATGTTGCTTAACCTGATACAAATGGTGTGTTTAATGTGTTCTAAAACAATTCTTCATTTTGTCATTACTGAGGACTACTATGACTCACATGGAAATTTTCTATTTCTGAATTGGTAAAATTTACAAAAACGTGGTATAAATTTTAGGTTGCTTTGAACTAAAAGACGTGTAGTTCTGTGTTTTATACGCTTGCGGCAGTTTGATGTTATCTCTCCAGAAGTTCTATGGTTGTCACCATGACTTAATTGATCGTTATGGGAAATCAGTGTCTCAAAGTACGATCTCACGTTTTCGATGAGTAAAAGGTAGTGTTTCCTATTTCTGGATTTGACTTTTCCCTAGACATGACAATGAGTAACTCGACGAGTGTCTAATTGGAGACAGGAACTGCTTACGCGTTCGGAGCATCTGAGTGCACCCATGGTTTTTATTGGGTTCGGGTTACTCTCTTTCTGTGTTTTATGGTTTTGGTTTTTGTGTGATGTGTTTGTCTATATCCGGATTTGTAACTGTCCCTTGGCTTTTGGGCTCTTGTTGTTCAGTAGGTTTTCTTTGATATTTTCTAGTTATACAGACAAAACACGGCTTTAGGTAATTTTTATTTTCGTATTGAAATATAACGAAATCGATTTGCAAAACTCTGACTTAACAAAACAGAGGTTTAGTTAATACTACCCTAACAAGTTTTTATTCTGAAGGAACTTGTTTTAAAACAGGAATTCTTTAGCACAAAATCTCAAATTTGAAATGTAATCTCTGAAATGAGTAGCATGTTACACAATAATATAATATCCCAAAATTTCTATTCTTTTGTCCATATTATTTCGATCAAATGTTAATGTAACTCTTGCTTGACAATATTTATTTTTTTATAATTGTTAAGCCAGTTTAAGTCAGAATTATCCTGAGAGCGTATCATTTATTTCCAAAACCAGAATGTCCGCCATGACAAAAAGAAAACTGTCCTAAAATGCAAATAATTGTCTTTCTTGAAAACCTCAAGATTTTCCTCTGGTGATTTAGAAAAATGTATGAAAAACTAAAACTGATAGAAGAACTGTAAATCAGAAATAATTTGCATGACAAGACAACGCAAGAAGTATAGATTAGTGTCTCATCATATTAAATATTGAACTTAAACTATTAGGACAGCTACCAATATTACGAGAAAAGATCTACCATTAATATTGACATTTACAAGACAAAAGGTGCGATTTTATTATGCACAAAGCGCCTGTCCGAGTTGAAGAACTTGCAGTGGTATGCGTTCTGATTTATATTTTTGAATTTGTAAAATATTTAAATAATTATAATTTTTGTAACGGACAAAAAGTGAAATAAACTTAATTAAAATGCAATAAAATTAAATAAAAGTATTTAATTGCAAAAGAATGGTTTTAATTTTGTGAACTGATCAATTACTCATCGCTTCGATTATTAAATAAAACTAAAGATACCAAGGTTACAAAATTGTCTATACCAATCACACGTTTCCGTCTAATCAAGACTCGTTACTAACGCTCAAACTACAAGATTGCAAGACAATATAATAAGAAAGTTCTGCAAATAAAGAGTTCAAACTCAAAATTTACATAAAATAAAAATTCAAAATAATGCACTCATTTCTTTATTTTGTGCTTTACACAATTTAGATTTCAAGAAGGGTTTTGTTGTATTATAAAGCCATACTTAAACAAGGGAAAAAGTTAACAATAAAATGTTAAAATTAGTGTTCTGCAATATATGATTTACATAAAATGTTTATACTCACTTGAAGAATATGTGACCTTTTCCTTATTAATTCGACAGTCGTTGTCGTTACTGGTAAACAATGACATTATATCCTCTCTAAAAAAAGAGCATATTGAAACAAACACAAAAATTATCAATGCTAATAAATGCCATTTCGTACGCGAATGCTCAAGGATAATCGCCTACACCGCTTATGTGTTTTTGTTCAAAAGATAGCTTGCACCAAAGGACACTGTTAAACACAGTAAACCTATTTGGAAATATTTTACAAGTCGTCCTCTGAAACCGTTGAAGAAAACAGTTGAAAGTGTTTGGAAAAGTAAGCCGTTTCTGCGTGTTACAATCAACCCATCGTGTCGCTGGCAGTTGGCAGTCATGCCATTGTAGGTGAAGACCTGTAAAGTAAGATATCACGCATACTAGAATCAATGTACATCAGAACTCATTTAAGAAGTCATTCATTTGCAATAAGGATATCTTCCATAAACGTTCTTATCAAAGTCAGAGAATTTAATTTCAGCTACGTGTATTGTATATAATAAAACTTCACAAAAATACATTTCATAGTAGGATCGTCTATATGTACCACCAAACCTCTATCAAAAGTCCTGAACACTATTTGAACAGAAATCAAAACGGGGCATTAAAAAAACAATGACACTTGCCACTCCAGGATCGGCATAAGTGAAATGTCGATTCTGAAACATTTACAAGACTTGATAGAGATCTTATGGTCTGGATTTGATTTCTTCTAACTTGTACCAGCATCAAAATATTTGATTTGTCGACACTCTACACTGCTATCCCTCAAGTGCAGCTTAAAACCAGGCAAAAAGACCTTATTTAACGTTGCTTTAAAAACTACAAATGGGACAATGTAAAAACCGTGAACTCAGCCATGACATAACTTAATTCGACATGAATTACTCTAAAGAAAATAATAAATATACTACAGACCAAATCTGTCAAATGTTAGATGTTCTTAATGACAACAACTTTGGCATGTTTAACTGTGGAAAATAATTGTTACTTTCAAAAAGTATAATATAAGATCTACTAAAGGACCATAAACTCCACCAAACGCGGTAGCAGTTTTCCATTTTGTCAAGCAAAAACCCATCGGATTGAAACGGTAAAGTTTAGTATAGAAATCTTTTCACTTGGGTGTCTGAGATTTGCCTGTCTTGCCCTCCAACCGGTGTTAGATCTTATATGTCTTTGTTTTCTTTTTTCCAATTGAAAATTATGACATATTTGTGATTGCTAATAACTTCATCCTTTGATAGTGTATTATAGCTGCTAGTACAAACTATTTAATATGCATTAATACAAGACAATCATTGTAGTGTTGAGGATGTTGTTTGCATGGCAAATTTGGTGCCTTACTTTCTAGGAACACCAACCCATGTGTCATGTTAGGATGACACTACTTGGAAACATCAGGTTTTCGAAAAACGGATATTGCTTTCGTGCTCATCGATCGTTTCAGGTTTAAAATTTTAATTCACTTTACTATAAACTACCTCGTTGCTTTAATCTATTCCAAAAGGACGTCAGTATCCTTAATTAGTTCTCGTAGTTAAAGTGACATTTAGACTTTTCCGTTATGTTTATCATTAACTTAATTGCGATAATTATAAATGAAAGTTCCAATTACATTTTTTTATGTTATAAACGTTCTCAGGATATGGTGGCGATTTTTGTCCTAAGTAACATTTGTTTTCACATATTTATAACTTTTAGGTTTTCTTAGTACCTTTTTATTAATGTTTGGTTTTAATGTAAAGTGGCTCAATATCGTCTTCTTTTCATTTATTTTACAAATATAAATTAAATTCAATGGAATTATTTTTTATTTAATATAATAGAGTTTTGGATTGAAAACCCTCATAACACTCTTTTGGTCCATTTTTGCGTAGTTCTCAACAGAATCCATTCAACACATATCAAATTATTGACTATGTTGTCTCCAATAAAAACATGGCCTCAAGGACATCTCGCAATACTTTTTATTCGTTTAGATGCAATAGTGAAGTACGGGTATATCACAGAGATATCTTTATCCAACTAAACCTTCGGTTGTTTATATTCTGATAAGACTTTTAACATCGAAGGCTGACTTAGGCCGTATTGTAATAACACCTATAGAAAATAGCAAGGTAACCTACCAAAAAAAGTGACTCAAATGAGTAAGCAATACCCTCTGCAATCAGACACATGTCGAGTCACTAATTGTCATGTCTATGAAAAGGAAGTCTTACTTATGACTTAGCGATAATGGCCGATCGTTTTTGAGATATAATAAAGTCTTATGTTTTCATTTGCAATTATTAAAGACGACTGCTTACGCGGGACGTAGTTGAACACATAAACATAAGGGACAAATCTCATCTAGCTACTTTCAGAATAGAAGGCAATCAAATTCCTCCCCAACGGACGCCATGAAATAGCTGACAAAATTGCTGTAAGTGGCGTTAAACATAACTCCAATAAACATATTTTTTGTGTAATTTCTTTTAAAATCTTTCGTTGTCTTTCGTCACAGTATAAACAATAAAACTTAAGAAAATTATAAGGCGACACAAAATCATATTCTTTATCACATGTACATGTAGATGGGCTGTAGATCTCCCTAGGTAATGTTGTAAGTAAGAACTGTTTTACTATCTTTTTAATTTGTATGATCTCACTTTTCGCTTTAAGTGCATATAAGATATTATATGTTGTAACTTTGATTAAATTAACTATAGAAACACTTACATCGGTTAAACATCAACACAAAACAACATAACGACAGACACCCACAACTACATTATATTGGACGTATACATGTAGTAAGTGTGTAACATGTGATAATAATCGATTTAAAAGCATGTCTACTTATAATTTTTATATATTGTTAAACACACTTTTTTTTAACTTGATTTATATTTTTTAACTTGATAGATTAGATTCCTCTTATATTTTTCTCGAACGCAATTTGTCCTCTGAATTTACATTTAAAAGTAATACTGAATAGCATATTGCGCGTGTCCAAGTTTTTTTTCAAGGAACGTCAACTAATGCATTTTCTTGCATTCATACCTTAAAAGTATTAGTTTAGCGAGTGTGTAGACAAAAAAAAAACAAATATAAAAGTAAAAGACTTTCAAACAGTCTTTTTCTACCGCGTCGGTCTCAATAAATGCCGGTCTGTACAAGGTCCTAAAAATTATTTTTCTTTCAAAATGCTAATTATACTTCTAAACCAGCATTAAATTATTTTAGTTTTCAAAACAAAAAGTTATGCATTTACGAAGCAGATTTTTTATTATTTTTTTAAACATTAGAAAAGTGAAAAAAAAACTAATTGATTACACGAAGTTAAACGCCCAGTGTTGACCATAGTGAATATAAGTTTAATTGTACATTGATAACAGTGTACTTAGGATCAAGTGTGGTTACAATTACATGCCTAACTTATTGTATATACATCAGGGTCTTAAACATAAAAAAACGTACATGGTTAAGGGACAAAATATTTAATATTATTATTATTGGGGAGTTATCAATTATCATCAATTTTGTACATGGTCTAAAATGTTTTCGGTTATTTTTTTCTCAGTATTTTTTATTGATTCAATAAATTAATATTTTTCTTTATTTCCAGCCCCATCCCTGCCTACGGATTTTTCCTGTTTAGACCACAATATATTTGACAGATCAATGACACTAACGTGGAATGAGCCGATTCTACCCAATGGAGATTTACTGTATTATATCATATATGACTTGACCAGAAATATACAGATAAGCACCAGTACCAGTGTACATACACAGATGATAAATGGATTACCCCCTGGTAAGATGAACAAAGCCTACAATATGCAAATCCTCTCTGCATATCACTGATTGTTTGGCGATTATTTCATTTTCTACAATTACTGCCCAGAAATTTTTTAAATGAATTAAATTCAAATGTTTTTAAGCTTCGCCAGTTGTAAATGTCTTTAGCCGAATTTGGAATGAGGTTGAGGAATTTTGATATAATCAATAATCATGTTCTGACGCGTATCTGGCATAGTAAATTTGATATCCTTGGTATTTATTATGACTTGTTATGTTGAAAATAACTTTCCAACTGCCATCAAAGTTTTCCTAAAATTTATACTTAAGCAAATCTTCAAAAATATGCAGACGATATACAAATTAGATTTTTTTGACACAATTACAAATAAATAATTTTTCCTATGAATCTAATTGGCTTTCATCTATTATTGCAAACATGAAAACACATTAATGATGCAGGCGCCTTGCAATAAGGGGATAACTGTTGTATGCGTATATATAAATCTTGGGTTATACTGTCACAAATTGAGATTAATTGTTTATAATATACCAGGCCCAGGTAATTCTGCAAAAGGTTGTTGATCACCATTACAGTTAAATTTCTAAAGAACCCCTGTTATGCTGTTATCATTTTCGGTATAGAAAAAACACAGCACGTTTAATTGCCTCATGCATGCTTCAGAATTGAATCATGTATAACAGACATTTCATTAACGGTAGGGGTATTTTTTTATTAACAAATCAGATACCCAATATTACATATGACTTACTTATTGTTAAGACAAATAATTCTAGTGCACCAATGCTTTTTTTTGTTTTTGGTTACTTACTTTCTGTTTTTGTGTTTTAGGGATTTTGATTCGTATGGTATATGTTTTTCTGTAGCCATTCAATTTCAATAATACATCAAACTGCATCAGAAATCTGGAATTGGACAATTTTGTTTCAAAATAAACACAAAACACTTAAAACCTTTTTTGTTTTGTACAGTAACCGGGTATTGCATTCTTCAATCACATACTTCATATATGTATATGTAGCCTACTGAGAAAATAATAGGAAGGAAAACTCGGAAATACATTTCGGATTCTATACTTTTACTTAAATTGAATTGAATTTAACACTAATGTTGCGTTAATTTTAACCTTTCAGAAACCTGGTATCAATTTAGCATTGTGACAGTAAATGATGCAGTGAATGGAATGAGTGCACAGTCAAGTAATATTTTCTGTCGGACAAAAATTGCGTGCAAGTATTTTAGCCTACATTATATAATCAAGAAAATTATCCAAGTTTATTTTGTAATATTTTTCCGGAGCCTCGTTTGTTGACGAGTTAAATTGAGTCCCTTCATATTGGCCACATGGTCTGCCAACACTGAGGTTGCGATCTCGAGTCTCATTGAGGACAGGGTGAGCTCGACTTCAATCTTAATTTACAAAGATTGCCAGTTTTCTTACCAAAGGTCGGCGGTTTTTCCTCCCCCGATAAAAACGGAAGACATGATATAGTTCAAAGATTATTAAAAAAGACTATAAAAACTAAACAAACTTTGTTTCACTTTTAAACTTCAGACTGAATTAATTTTAATTTTGAATATGTGACGTCATAAGCATTTTTCTTTTTTTGTTGGGGGGATGGAAGAGCCGGAGTTCTAGCTAAAACTATTCTCTTGAAAAGTACAATAGAGCGTTTTGAGAAATGTAACCCACGGGAAGAATGTACTTGTCCGTTTAAAGGTAGTTAATCTAATGGAGGTTCAATTTCGAGTGTAAAGTAGCGTATAAGACCTTCTTGAATTTTTCTGAATCAATCAGTTTATTAATAATGTGACAAGGTATTACAGTTTAAAGGGAAATAAAACACCCTTTTAATTTACCATAAATCACTTCATCGTTAATTTAAAATAGTTTTTCATCATAGGACTTTACCCTCTTTCCTTTGACATATAATGATTTCAAACCAAACAGAGTCATTTTTGTTATAATGAAAGAACTTGCCAGAGAGGTATTCAAAATACAATGACACTTTTAGGTTTTAAAACGATCAACGTATGTTCGGAATATTCCTCCATTTTTCATTATCTGTTAATAAAATTGTGTGGTATATTCCAATTTGATAATTGCTGATAAAATTTCAGTCAGAACTAAATTTTATTTTTTTTTTGAAGTTATATCCTTTTACATAACGTCAGTTTGGACTTTTTATTGTATATGCAGAATTATAAACTAAACAAAAATCAAATTGTTATTGAAAATTTTTGACAATTTCTACAATTTACAAAAAACTCAAAAACATTTTTAAAAAAAACTATGACTCCATACTTTTTTCTTATTTAATAAGTAGAAACATTCTTGTAATTTATCACAAATTCAATAATTTCTCCTGGCATAATTTATTGTTTGTCTGTGTCAATTTCAGGTGTAGCAAAAAAACGATAATACTTCCATTATACTTTTGTTTACAATTATGATTGGTGATGAAAAAAAAACGATTAAATTTTGAAGAAACTTAGCTTCCAGTTTTTATTGGGATAGGAGACATAGTACCCCGAAATACCGACTTTTGGTAGAAAACCCGGTAATGCTTGTCAATTAAAACAACTAACCTGGAGTGAGACTTGAATCCGCAACCTCATTTTGGACATGCACGAGATCAAAAGAAGATGACTAACTCCCTTAACTCCCTTAACCATTCGTCAATTTAAGTTGGATTTAAAATTTGTGTATGTTACGCGTTATATATTGTGACATACGTTTCAACTTCTCTAAAATAATTGATCCGAAACAAAATAGCATCGAAGATACTGAAGAGAAGTTATTAAACGATAAGCCATGGCCAGACAAAATCATAGTGAAACAAAATGGGGACAACAGCAAAACTACCAGGCACACAAGACAAATGCCAATAATAGAGTAATCACACTAAAATCGCGTGGTTAGTCCAGGTCCAGGTGCTTTGGAAAATGTAAGCATCTTCTGCTGTACGTGCGGCACACGTCGTATCACTCAGGTTGATATTCAATTAATTTTGTCCAGAGTTACTGAAAGAGATAATTGTTACAACAAACGGAACAAATCAGTTATCATTTTTGGCACATATATTCCGTAAAAGTCAACTTAATCATGATATCATGATGACGCCCGATTTTATGTGATGAAACTTGCAGAAAATGATCAATGAATGATCCGGTAGAAAGTTTTTTTTATTCTGATCAGAAATTCAAAATGTTCACCACAGGATTTTGTTTCACGTAGAATACTATTGGGCTATGCTCTGAAACCATTGAACCAAGCGAAATAAAACGTGTCAGTAATACTGCTTGGATTTAGTTTATATTCTAATGCCAATCTCTTGTTCACAATGGCAACCACCTGAGTTAATAATAAGACACGATGAGAAAAAAGTTTTATACGACTGATTCTTTGAAACCGGTTAACTAATTAAAGCAAATATATAATTAGAATTCTTTGGATCATTCTCTATGAAGTGACTTAATTTTGCCAATACGAATTTTAAAATGACCGGTTCCGCAGGACTTAACTTTACATAAGATAGTATGGGAAAAATGTTTAAAACGTCTCGATCTTTCTAAATAAGTGAATAAACTGAAAAAATATTTATCTAGTATATTATTTGATTGGTCCTCTATACAGTTGTTTATTAATTTTTCCAATCCTTAATTCCCAATGGTACCCATCACCGATTTTTCTTTAGCATAGACCCCATGGAATATATGCTATAATGCCTTCTTATCATTAAATATCCAAAATGGCTGCAGAGGTCTCTAAACTTTGAAGAGAAAAAATTTTGATATTGGCACAAAAACACTTAATATACTGACGACAGATGTATTAATCACATATGATATGTTGATCTCGTTTCAATATTTAGTATGTTTAAAAGACATGTTCTTTTAGGAATATGCTTTATGTTTTATAGTTACGATGGTAAATGTATGATTCCGTTTGAATTTGTTGTTTAATGTACAATGAGCCTGTGCAAATATGGACATTGTTTCTTATTGTTTGTTGATATGTTTTAAGTGGCAACACCTCCACGTAATGCAAATTTAGTGACAAAAACATCAGATTCAATAACTGTCCAATGGGATTATCCTGAGGACCCTGGTGGGATCTTATATGGATACAGATTAACAATCATAAATGTTACCAGTTATACTTGTGTTAAGGAAGTTATATTACAGTGTACTACAGGTTGTGTGGGAGTACAGGTATGATCTTTTCCCTTAAAAATTTTCTTAATATGTTCAAAATAAGCATGAAGGTAAATTAGACGATTTAAAGTTTCTGAGCTGTGTACCTGATAAATTGCTCAAAGTGGCATTTTCATATATTATTAAAAATTGCAAGAAACTGACAAAACAACAACAGCCGAAAGACACCCGTCGAGTTACTCATTGTCATGTATGGAAAAAATTCAAATCCAGGGATAGGAAAGACTACCTATGACTCAATGAAAATGTCTGACAGTATTTAAAAGATTGATTTCCCTTAACGATTAATTAAGTCATGACGACCAACTGCGAAACATCTAGTCAGTATCAATATTTATGTTTTTCTGTATATTTCATTCAACACTATGCTGTCTAAGGCATATAAATTCCCTGATTATTAAGTTATGCTATTCCTCTTGATGTTAAATATAAAAAAATATTCCTCGTTTATAGTGCAAAATGAATAACCCTTGTGTAATGTTACCATGATAGGCCATAACTGATGATGGTAAATCACGATTTATCACCCATTGCTATCATAACTATTAACGATGCAAAAATAGGGTGGTAAGGCAATGTTTGATCATGTTATTACATGCCCTAATACCACGATTTTAATTTATCACCATTTGCATTAGTGCGTTACGTTGGAGGATATAGATATTACGTACACTATTAAAATTACCATTGATATTGATAATTGTTATTGTCCAAGTTTCTGAATTCTTAATTTAAATTCTTGTTATATGTTAAAGGTAAATTGGCTGATACTTGTGTCTGTTTCAGAACATATCTTCGGTGAGTTCATGCATACTTACTGTGACAGCAAATACAAATAACGATGCAATGAATCAAACAATAACTTACAGAGTAGAAGGCCTGTCTCCTTATGTAAATTACAAGATCAGAATGCAAGCTGTACAATTAAAAGGCGACGGAAACTATGCTGATATTGATACAGTTACTTTAGAGACAAGTATGTGCTGTTTAATCTAATGTAATCCATAATAAGTTATAATTATATCAATTTAATAGGTACCAGGCTAGTTAGAAGGTTCACAACTGGCTCCAACCCTCCAAAGAATTAAATTAATTCTCACCCGCAGTATATATGCAACTATAATGTAATTACGATTTTTATTGGAGCATGAAATAGCCGCATGTCATACAAGGTAAAAAGATAACTATTAGTAATGATGGTTTATAACGGTTATAATTGATCTTCATCTTTGAAGGAGACGACTTGTTCATCCAGATGTAAGTTGTTTATACACATTGTATGTCTGACCATGCTTCCGGTATAAATGTTTGTGAGCGCAACGGCTGCTACATTTTTACTTCATATTCGTCAAACCTTCTTTGTCTTAGTTTCATCAGCTAGTATAAAATTTCATAAAAGAAATTACACGAGACAATAAATTTAATAAGGGTAAATTGAAGTCCATATGACAAAATCTTTTAAATAAGGATCTTATATGCAAATTGATCAAAGTTTTAAATTAGTAGGTTTTGTAGAGTTATGTTTTTTTCGAAACGGAAAATATAGCGAGGAAAACATAATATCTATTTTGAAATAGCTGAATGTACCTAGCGTTCAGGCTGACGTATTGCACATTTTACAACCTTGTGTCTTTGATGACATTGCAATTGTACCAAAAAAGCGCTTTGCCTTTAGAAACGATGATGATAAGGCATAAACAATTTTTTGAGGAATGTTACCATATAAAAATATTTGCAAACCGTTATTTAAAAAAAATAAGATTAACTATCTTTAACCTACCCTATTTTTTCCTTAAACAAAATGGGAAAAGAAGTCGTAATGACAAAACATCTCATCTTTCATGCAAGTGTGTTCAACATATTGAAAATTTTAGCAGAAATATTTAAAAGCATAAAATTGTCAATAGCAGTAACAAAATTGTTAACAAAGTCAATAATTTCTTTGATACATAATATGTTGTATTAAATTACTTCTTATCAACCGCTACAGATGCCTATACTTATAGGAAATAACTCAAGTTTGCAGTAAACTATATCCATCACCTTCAGGTACATACTACAATGCCATATGAACCGGAAAGGCTGGTAAAGAGAATTTCTCCAGTTACTATTCATACTTTATTTTCAAATACAAAAGCACGGATAGTAACGAACCCTGTTTGACATAGTTCTCGTCTTGACTCCATTCTTAATTGATTAATATTGCCAGTTTCCTTTCGATATATAGATTACACAAGGAACTCAGGCTTTCTCTCTCATTAAAACACTGGACGCCATGATATAGCATAACAATTGCTAAAAGTTGCTTTAAAACAAAAACCCCAAAGCAATATATTAAACATATAAGCCATTAACTATACAAACCTTCGATATATATGGAATATAATGACTTTTATAAAGAAGTTTTTCCTCATTATTCTATTTAGCGATACACTAACAAAATAATATATGCAAGAATTACAGACAGTAAGGTTGTGGAATCTAATATATCGAAATTGTTTTTGGCATCATTGATGATGGTAGATTAGAACAGTGCAGTAATCTGTCTCATGACGAATTCTGCTTAATAATAATTGATTTTATTCATATGATTGATTTGCGGACGTATTTGGAGTGACACTTAAAATATAGTAGAACTGCTGTGTTTACATAGGAATCTTGCCCCTCACTTCTATTATGTAATTTGATGTTAGTCCAGATGACACAAAATATGTAAATTATGCTGACCATATTTTGTAAATTCAAAATAATGTTAAGCAACGTTCTAAATACTAGAAAGAAATAACTTTAATAGATGATAACATCTAATCAATATATATGGATAAAGCAATTAAAAGGGATCCCAGTGTTCTATCCACAAAACTGCTGAGCATACCCAGGTGGCGGATAAGTATGACTGTTATGAATATTTAATATTATGATCAAATAATTTTGCTTTAAGGTTCTCGTAAACATTATATCTCAGAAAGTATTTAAAGAAAGTAATTTGCTGTGATTAGAGAGCGCATGTGGCTCTTGCCGCTACATACAACCACGATAAACTTTTAATTTTCAGAATTTAAGATTTTTAAAACGAATACAAGCAAATACACAAACAAATTGGTTCTTAACATGTTCTTTTTTTCCTCTGACATAAATATACATGCATTAATGCAAACGAGGTCACATTTAATCAGATAATTATAAAGAGCTTAAAGAAAACAATTGATAGTAAGTTAGTAATACAGTGTTGGAATGCCAATACAAACGTCTTCCATATAAAGCCCAAATTTAGAAAAATTTAAGAAAACTTGTTATCAATGTTTTAAAAACACGTATTACTTAGTTGTAGAGTAGTTACATTTTCATTTGTAGGGTGGTAAAGTATTTTTTAAGATGTTACTTGATGAGAAGTTTATAAGACCGATTGGTTTTATCACATGACTTTTTTTTACATAAGCAATCAAATAGAAATTTTTTAAGTTACTTAATATTTTTCTATAATATTTTATGGAGAATAAGATTTAGGTAATACACAAAAATTATTTAATAATGTTTTTCCGACCTGCAAAATGCTGCATCTAAAATGATGAATCACGGAATAAAGTTTGTGTAAGTTACGGAATTTTGAAGACGACATGTCATTATCACGTCACGATTTGTATACTTTGATGAAAAATAAGATGGTATAACTTTAAGTGTTGATTCAGTGTTTGGTAGTAACTAATATTGTTGAGACTTTTTTTGTGTAAAAATTACCTTGATGTGGAAACCTTTATTTGTTACCCTTAATGTATTTGCTTAATTACACTTTGGTCAGCACCTTTACTTAGACACACTTTAAGACACAGGTTTTGGACAACTCCAAACTAAACTTCTTGACAAACGTGACGACTTCAACTTTCTCATTGTCAACTTAATCGATAGCAAAATTCCAGTATCTCCGGCGTATGTTGTGTAAATTTCAGCACTTAAACTTTATGTTAGATCCAATGGGTAACTCGACGGGTGTCTAATAAGGACAAGCGTGTCTTACTTGTCTGGACCACCTAGGTGCACCCATGGCTTTTATTGGGTTACTATTTTTCTTTTTGTGTGTGTGTTTTTGTTGTTTTTTTTACATGTACTGGATATCAAGCTTGCTATTAAGATATATAAAACAGTTAAAATTTTCATTGTATCACGTGAACACGTTCATTGGTTACTAATATATAGTAATATACAAATCTATATTTTAGTACCACAAAAACCCGCTCAACCTACAGGTATTGCACGATCTCCACATTCTATTGAAGTCTCGTGGATTCAGCCTTTACCCAGACCTGGCATTACAACCTACACTGTCAAAGTATATGAGGAAAATGATCTACAAAATGACTTTGTCTACAATGCGTCTTTCAACAAAGTTATTACAGGTATGTAAATCTAGTTAAATGTATAAAATCACGCCTCTCATGTCTCTAATACTATGCAAACGTTTTGACTGTCAACGACTGCAATTATCATCCCAAATTATATGCTCTGGTTGTTAATAATATACATCTAGTTTTGTATTTTTGTTGACAATCTGATATCAGTGCAAATAAAAATATAAGTTTTAACTATGCATAGTATCTTTTTACGAAATTCGTGATAAAGTCACATTATCAAGCACGATTCTGGCACAATATAAGACAGAAAAGACTTCAGTAAATATGAAAATACTTTTTTTTTACTTGTCTAGCCTGAATTTTATTGAATATTTGTTCTACTGTACTTTACTGATAATATAATCTTAACAAATTGTGTTGTTCCAACTTCTTAAGTCAAGCTTAGATGTTGGAACTCATTCTGTTACACTTATGAAGTCTATGCCAAATTTCAATCTAATGTGTACCGGAAGCGTGGAAAGGACACCATATTAAAATTCAGATTATACTATAGACGTAATGTATTATAACTCTACCGTTTTGTTGTGGCAAATAAAGCTCAAATATATTATCTTTATAACCTTTTTCTTTGATCTGCAGTGATATCGTTGATTGTGTAGGCGGAATCTATTTTGCATAATGCATTTCTTGCTGTAAAAGGTAACATTTTGATGATACTCGCACAGGTTATTACACCCAGACTGCAGTGATAGATGGATTGAATGAGTTCTGGCAGTATAAATTTGCTATTGAGGCAAAAACGTCGATTGGTTTTATAAATTCTGACATTTCAGCAGCTGTGAGGACAATCCATGCAGGTAATATCATCTAGTTTCACAAGAAATTATACAACGTTCTTAAATTGCAATATTTTGTTAAATGTAGAAAATATATATCGAAATTAGAAAAGCAATGATTGAAGGTAAAACGCAAAACAGTCTCAAAAGAGGAGAAATAGTACAACATTTTTAGTAAAACCACACATATCTCCAGGAAAGGAAATTTCTATATCTTAAATATGCAATTCGACATACACAAAATCTAACATCGTTATAGCTGGGCATCATATATAGCAAAATATATGAGGTATGTTTATCTCAATTTTTACTTTAAGTTTCTTGGCAGTCTTGATTTTATTATCGTCCATTATTTTTGTTAGAATTATAATTGGACATGCATCGCTATATATACCGACAAATTTTACTAAAACCAAAACTACTAAAGTGAGATTTTGTAAAGTACAGAAATAAACAAAATATAATGAATAATCTACATAAAACATTTGGAAAAAGGTGTAAACAATTATACAGTATATGCAACAGGAAGAAGTCATCATTAGTATGTCCATTAAAGTCTAACTATAATGTTCATAATATATTCCTTAACTCCATACGGTTTATAAAGAAATACGTGTTGTGCTTGTAATGTTTAGCTTGTTGAATTCTTGACATTTTCTCAAATATTGTATTCGTGGGTCAGGTTGGTCAAAGTTCAACATTAAAATTTAAAAAAATACCGAGATGATTTTTTTAAATTTAACACTAGCATATCAGAGTCCGTTCAAAATTTAGTTTCATTTCCTCGTTTAACATTCGCAGTTTCTAGTTCAATATTAGTATTTTTTAGTTTCTAGTTTAACATTCACATTTTCTAGTTAAATATTTAAAGTTTTTAGTTCCTCGTTTAACGGCCCGTATGCACACGGTCTATATAGGTAGAAAACTACGCCGTGTGTTTTTAAACAATTTTTTGAACGTCAGAACAAATAATTTACACCTATTGGAATAGTCATAAAGTAGTTCGTCCTTTAAAGGTTTCAAATGGCCCTTACATTGTATATTGTTGTTTTCAGACAATGCAAACTTTTCTAAAAATACTTTTAATGAATTTAACATTGTTTTAGTTATATTTTCTATCAACATTGATAATTTAAAGAATAAAACAAGTTTTATCAAGACATTTTTACGTTAGTGCGCAACATTTGTCAGACCACATTTTGTATTTGAAGATGCTTTTAGGTCAGATATCAGAAAATAACAGTAGATATATAGAAATACATCAGTTTTGTATTTTTCATACCTATTCAAATATATAATCAAGTCACGATTACAAAATAAATAAAAATAGCCTTTAAAGCTGTTACTTAGAAAGTGTTAAAAATGACGTTTTCACTCATTGATTGTTTGATTGTTTGTTTATATGATGTTTAACGCCATTTTCAGCATTTTTGAGCTAAATCATGGCGTTCAGTTTTAATTATGGAGGAAGCCGGAGTACCCGGAGAAAACCCCGACCTGCGGTAGGAAAACTTGCAATCCTTGTCAATTAAGATTGGAGAAGAGTGCACCCTGCCCGCAGTGAGAATCGAACCCACAATCTCAGTGTTGACACACCTTGTGATCAATAGTAGACGAACTACCTTGACCACTCTGCCACAAGGCCCCTATCACTCATTGAAAGTCATGTAGTACAGTGTTGAATGTAATGAAAGGAGTGTAGGACAAAATCCCCACCGGACAAAATCCCTTCCGTGTAATTTAGCATAGGCGGACAAAATCCCCCTCGTTAAATTTACAAGGCAGACAAAATCCCCCCTGTAAAATTTTCAAGGCGGACAAAATCCCTCCCGAATATGATTTTTTAAAATGCATGTTTTTAAATGTTCACACCGTACATCTCGTACATATATAGATAAACCTTAAAAAATGACCTTATATTTTACTCAAAAATACCCCAGATTTTTCATTACTTAATAATAATAATAATTGTTTGTCTCATTTGCAGTGCTTAATTGGTGGCTTGTTAATTAATATGTTTATGATAAAACGAATATCGCTTACTTGAGCAAAACATTCTCTATATCTTATAGAAAATTGAAACGGGTATCAAATGGCGCGGTTCCTTTATTAACACATGTCGTACAACACAAACCATATCGACTCGATGCGTTTCAGTGAAAAAAAAACCCATGTTTTAATCTTTGTCTCATCCATCATTTCAAGTACCGAGTAAAAAACTATAAAACACGATGCACAATACTTATCGATATTACTAGAATCCGATTCGGGAGGAATTTTGTCCGCCTTGAAAAATTTTCAGGGGGGATTTTGTCCGCCTTGTAAATTTAATGAGGGGGATTTTGTCGCCTATGCTAAATTACACGGAAGGGATTTTGTCCGGGGGGGATTTTGTCCGTCCCCCTAATGAAAGACCTTAATTATAGCAACGTAGTCTTGTTTCTGTCAATTACATAAAACCACTACAATGTGTTGAAACCCGTTTACGTAATTCTCTAAACTTACCTCTCGTTGCAATTTAACAGCAATTGCTATTAGTAACACGACTGACGTGACGTCAGGTTAAGTAAGATAAAGTCCTTCTCCTTGATCACTTTCAGTCAAAAAAGAATTAACTTGTACGTTTTGCAAGGTTGTTGATTGGTATGATTCTATATCTTCTTTTAGTTTGGCATGGTAATTTAGTACTGGGTTTCCTACTAATCTTCTAATTAACTCGAATAGCTTTCAGATGTTGTTTTGCTTTATGAAAACAATTACAAAAACACGAAAGGTGTCTGGCTTTATTTTTATTTTGCCAATATCTTCTATTAAGAACAAATATTGTCAAACATTGTTTTAGCTCCAGGTAAAGTAGACAGATTCGATGTCAAAAAGCTCAATAATGTAATCACAACGATAGAGGTTTCGTGGAATGCACCTAAACTCAAAGAGCGAAATGGCATTATTAATGAATACGTCTTAAGGCAGAACACTAGCGGAGTAAGCACATATTTTTGTCTTATCACTATATCGACACTTATAAAGAAAACATATTTATGATAATTCACTTTATTAGTGATGAACAGTTAACAAAAATTGTTTTCATTTTGTTTGAGTAGTAGTTTAAAATGTATGCGTTATTAGTTAGTTGTTGTTTAATTATATGCACAGAAAGGAGATAGGCCTCACTATGTATGTATGTATGTATGTATGTATGTATGTATGTTTGTATGTATGTATGTATGAAGAACATCGTCATTCTAAACTTTGTAAATTTGTGTTGAGATGTAGTAAAAGATCCACCAATGTTGCTGTTTTAGGGGAAGTATGCAAATTTCCACTATCTAATTGAAGTATTTTTCACAACTATTTAATAGTTTAATCGCCATATAAATACA